>VZTY01007477.1:51736-62223 GCA_013400935.1 Turnix velox
GACAGGCTGAAGGAGTTGGGGTTGTTGAGCCTGGAGAAGAGAAGGCTCAGAGGGGACCTCAGAGTAACTTCTCAGTACCTGAGGGGGTCCTACAGAAAGGCAGGGGAAGGAATTTTTAACATAATATCGGATGGGAGGACTAGAAACAATGGATATAAAT
The DNA here is from genome assembly GCA_013400935.1 of Turnix velox. NCBI lineage: Eukaryota > Metazoa > Chordata > Aves > Charadriiformes > Turnicidae > Turnix > Turnix velox. The sequence continues at coordinate 51,897 of VZTY01007477.1, forward strand.
TGGAAGGGGATAGATTTAGACTAGACATAAGAAAGAAATTCTTTACAGTGAGGGTGGTGAAATACTGGAACAGGTTGCCCAGAGAGGCTGTGGATGCCCCATCTCTGGAGGTGTTCAAGACCAGGCTGGACAAGGCACTGGGCAGCCTGGTCTAGTGGGAGGTGTCCCTGCCTATGGCAGGGGGGTTGGAACTCGATGATCTTTGAGGTCCCTTCCAACCCAAACTATTCTATGATTCTACGATTCTTTGATCCATCTAACCACTGATAGAGATGGGGATGAGATTACCCAAATTTACCCACAGTTACCAAACATCAGATCCAGCTCCACACCTTCCCTGAAGAACAGAGAGGAACCTCTGCAGACTCTGCAGACCCTGTTCATCAATAGGAAGCTCTTTTCCCTCCAACAGATGCTGGAAATCTCATCAAAGTCCAAGAAAAATGATATCAGCCATTTTGAGGGGAACATTAGAGGGAGGAAGCATGCAAAGGAGAACAGCTATTTGTTTTTCTGTGAGACTGAGGAGATGATGGATGTCCCTAACCTCTTCCCTCATAACTTTCCTTTTAACTAGCCATGGATTCTTACACCCAGAAGGAACTGTCAGCTGTAATCTACTACTGCACTCCTTGCAACGCACAGAAAAGATCTTCAGTGCTTGAAAGGACAGAAAAAAAAATGAAAGCAGAACACTGTTTACTCCATTTTTTGGAAAATATTCTTAGCAATTAGCTACTAGATTAAACATTCCCAGTGTTTGGCTGTGCCATCCTCAGCTTCAACTTCATGAAATGCTGTGATTAGCTTAATAATTTCTCTGGCAAAAATTAAACCAATGTTATCAAAATTCCCAAATAAAGGAGTACAGCATTTCCAGATAGCAGAAAATATAACCAAAAGGGAAAATGAAAGGAGACATCATGGAATTTTTGCCTGACACAGAAATCTCTTATCCTAAAAAAAGTACAAAATCAATCTCCATTCTAAACTATCCTGAATAACAGTGGCAGCAACAAGAAACATTTTCTGTAAAGAACTCTGATTAGAGTACACATTATTCTCTGATTAATTGAACTTGTATTTTGATTACATTTAATTGTAAGCATTAAATAAGTTAATGCTGCTCAGTGATGCACCAATGCATGGGGAGGGTTATTTAATTTAATATAAACAATAGCCTAAATCACACAAAGCATTGAAATATTCTCCTTCTTTTTATTTTTTTTCTTTTTTACTCAGAAAACCATACTTCCTATCATAGATTTTGGGAATCATGGTTCTGACTGAGGCTATAGAAACACTATTGTGAAATATCTTTCAAAGACTTTTGATTGCACTGGGGCATGGACCTCTTGAAGCCTCAGATGTAGACTCTGACTTTTTCACATTTCTCCTTAACCTCTTGCCAAGCCTGATCTGCTTCAAGGAATTTCACATTCAGGAATGAGGAAAGACAGAGGTTGTAATAACAAAAATAACAGGAGCAAAGAATATCCTGCAGGTCTATTTTGAAACATTGTTTTACACATGCTTGAGATCAGATCAGTCATTTACCAGGAAAACTGAAGAGTTTAAATCTGAGAGGTATTTTACAGTTAACAGTGATGGGTTTAAATCTGAGAGGTATTTTACAGTTAACAGTGATGGGTTTAAATCTGTTATCTGCTTTTATTAATTTCTAGATTTCATTGAACAGCATAAACAGTGATGTTTTAAAAGTGTTGCAAAGCAGGTCCAACTTTGAAAATGACATTTTGGGTTTGTCAGGATAAGGCTTTACCTTGTATACTTAAAAAATATTCTACTTTCTAGTGTAATGTAAGAATGTATTTCCCACCTAGATCACATAAGTGTTTTGCAAATATGCATTGCTCTAAATCAAATTAAAAACCAAAGGCTGAGAGGGATGGATAATGCACAAGTAATACTGCAACATGTGAAGGATATGGATGTTTAAGGCTTCAGGTAAACTGGAAATTGCCTTTTTTAAAGCCTGGAGGTGAATATTCTGGAATATTCTGCAATATTCTGGAAGCCCCTCTATTGTTCATGTAAATTGAGCTGATTCTGTAGTACATTTAAAACTCAAGGAAGTAAAACTTCTCAAATATTATGAGTGACTTGAAAATAGATGTTATATTCTAATTAATGAACAAATAAATATTGAAAAATTTCATATGCTTTCTTAAGCAGAAGTGTAACAAAAGCATGATGAGCTAAACCCTGCTTTATAACAGGATGGCCAAAGAGATAAAGGAATAGGCAAATGCACAAGTGGAAGAATGAGTTGTGGTAGGAAAACATTGCCACAAATAACATTGCTAAAGACAACTTTTCTTACAGAACTGATGGGAATCAATTTATAACTAATAACATTTGAAAAATAAATATTATTTTTTAAAAATATAATTTTCAGAAGACTCCATAATGAGCAGACACATGGAACATTGCTAAAATTAACCCTCTCTGACTAGTTTGATGTCCCTTCCTAGACTAATTTTAGTCAATATCTAAGGAGCTGCAATGCAAGAAGACAAGAGGTGGAAGAAAGGACATAGGAGGGATACAGAAACATTGCTTGGACAAGCAGGGAGGTGTCAGGAAAGCCAAAGCTCGTCTGGACTTGACTCCTGATAGCTACAAGAAAGGAAAAGTTTGTACATTAGCAGTAAAAGGCTGAACAAGGAACTATTGCTGAATGGGATGGATGATAAAATGATGGAGGAGACAAAGAAGGCAAATTAACTCAGTGTCTCTTTTACCTCAGTCTTCTCAAACTATTAAGAGAACTACCATATTCTCTTTTCACATCCATGGGAATGAAGACTAATTTTATATTTTCATTAGTAAAATCACAGTTTACAATTTCTTATAAAGGCAGGGAAACAGTTTCCCAAAGTTTCTCCAATAATCACCCTTTCCTTGCATTTTTTTTACACAATTCTTGTTCCCAAGAATTAAGATCTGCTTGGCAAAGCTAATAAGGAGAGTCTGTATTCTTAGAAATAGGTTAATGAATTCATCCTAATGATTTAAAGGGCAAAAATAATTTGTATCTTTCTCTGGAGACATTCAAATCACATCTGGATGCATTCTTGAGTGACCTGGTCTAGATGTTCCTCCTCCAGCAGGGGAATTGAACTAGATGATCTCTTGAGGTCCCTTCCAATCCCTGATATTCTGTGAAACTGTTGGCCTTCAACCTGGGGTGTCAGAAGAAGACATCAGGAGCATGACCAGGGCTGATTTTGATGGAATCTTGTCTGAGGAGCAGACAAAATACTCCAGTGAGGGAACCACAGGGTTTGTGAGAGTTGGTGGGGAAGCAGTTTCCCAGTGGATGGGCATTTCATTAACAGCTCTTTGAGAAAGGAAAAATGACATCCTGGCTACACTATGCTGAGGTCCTGACCCTCCTCAAGAAACCATCTAATTACTATCCTCTGTCAAGCCTCCCTTTTTGGAGAAGGTGATTAAGGAGGCAGTTGCTAAGCAACTTCAGGAGCACCTGGACAAAGTGGGATTTTTTAGACCTCTTCTAATCTTCAAGTAATGGTTTCCAGACAAGTTTTTACAACTGTGTAAGCTTCATATTTCATAATGCTGCTCTTGGGACACTAATGAAATATTGCTTTCTATCAGCTCTGTTAATGTCTTTCACGTATATTTCAGTTATTGATGATTCAAGTCATCTTATGCTGAGTAACAGAAGGATCATGTTATTACTAGAGTTTTATAAAGAACACATGCATATAAAAATCCAACATATTTTACTTGTATTCATGAGAAGCAAAGCTCACCTTGAAGAGCAGATAATGACTTTATTCATATTCATCTCCATGTCTCTCCCTAAATCCCAGATATCAAATATACAAATCCACTGGCTTCAGCTAAGAAGAAAGAGAAACTGAAATTGTATTACCATCAGGACTTCCAATAATGAAGCTGTGAACACAAAGATCTGTGATAAATGAATTTCTAATAACAGTGGGGGTTTTAATAACAGCAGGAATCAGATTGTGAGAACATAAAGTGGAAGCTCCATGTGTGAAGGGTTTAAAGAACAACAGCCTGAAATTTTCTCAATAAAATGAGGAATCATGCAGACTGCAGCCACCAGAAGTTCTTGGGTGGACCTGCTAGACCTCCTGCTTCCCCCAAGCCCGGGGTTCAGCAGCACAACTGTGGCTAAGTAATGGAGAAAATCCAGTAAAAATCAAGCAAACAAACTAATAAACTCATATAGAAGCTTCCCTCACAATATCTGTTGAAAATACTCTGATTATATAAAAATCTAGGTATATATATATTTATATTTATATGTATATATTCTGCTGCTGTGAAAAATTTGGCCAGTATAGTTAACTGAAGCAAAGATACAAAGAGCTTTTTGTTGGAAAAGGATGTTGCTTTTAGAAAATTGTTCTGTTTGACTCCAACAAGACATGGTCAATCTGCTGCTGGTGAGAAAATCTCCAAAAGTTCAGACAAACCATCCTCAAGAAATAGCTGAGGTGGAGCACGAAAGGGTTACCAAAGGGTAGTGCCAGGGTGTAATTTCAGCTCAGTTGCCCTCCTGTATTGGCTTTCCCTGTTCTCAAGTTTCTATTACATACCCAGATTTATGCTGCAGCTCTGAGCATCACCAACATAAATCAAGCAGTGGGAGCAGGCAGCAGAGGCAGAGGGGAAATTGTTTTTGAGTCCCATGGATGTTTTAGGTCTGTGTCTGAAACTTTAGCTCTGTTTGTGAACTTGTGACCGTGGAAAGTAGTGTCTGTGGGGGAGCCCAGCTCTTTTCCTGAAGCACACCAAGCTCACCACTGCCTAACCTGCTCTGAAAGTCACAGGGAACACACAGGAGGATGGAGCAGAGCAGAGGGAAACAAGACAGAGCTGAGGCACAAAAGCACCATGGAGAAACAATTTCTTTTACTACACTTCTCAGTGTAGAAGGTGGACGTATCTGAACGTTGATTATCCCTTCAGAAACCTGGCAAAGTCATCCTTTTCTCTGTACTCAGCCCTTCTGAGCAATGAATTGGATACTGAGCAGGGAACTTGAGCTGCAGGAAAGCAGTTTCTTTTTCTTTTTTTTGTTTTGTTTTCTAGACTGAATGTAGAAAATAAGGTTATTTAGACAGTTTCTTCAATACTCAAACTAGGATCAATGCAGACTTCTGTTTGCTTTCCTGCCTGTTTTCAGAAGAGCTCACTTCAGGGAACAGAACACCTGAAAAATAGGCAGTGTTTCCTGGGGGAAGAGCAACAATGAAGATGAGCTTTACATTTTTCTGAGTTAAATGTGCAGTTCCTATCTATCTGTTTGTAGATAGTACAGCTTTCACCATTCCTGGTTATCATACCTTCAATAACTTCCAGAATAACACCCAGACAGGATGGTGTTAGTCACATCAGTGGTCTTTCTGAAGAGCTAAAAGGCATGGGGTCTTCATAGAGCATTAATGTCTATCTAGTAGGAAAGTTCTTCTCTCTCTAGCATGTCTCACCAACCTGTAACTCCACCTGTAAGAAATCTGAAATCTGGCTGCATGTTGGCACACAGATATGGATTTCTTTTGCCTCAGGGTACAAGAACACAGCTGAGATACACAACTATGGGCTCCAAACCCAGCCATGGTGAACACTTGGCTTCCAAAGTAAAAGTGTAAGCACAAATGTGGGCTTAGATGGAATCTTCACTGTCTTGGAGGGAATGAGAACAAGAGAGTGATAGGAGCTAAAAGGTATTTCCACAGACTTCACTTGAGATTTTTGCAGATCCCACGGGTTTTAGGTGTTCTGAACCCTTCTGGTGTTGTGCATTTTCTAACCCATTGTGCCTCTTCTCCACTCTCACCATGAGGATACAACCTGACTGTCTATGGATAAATTCCAATTTGACAGCACAGCTTTATTTTTGGGAAGAAAGCACTGTTTTGAGGATGTTGCCATTTGATATTTCTAAGTTGAAATCAGTCCATTTTTCCATCCTGGATCAACACACCCTCAGACCATCCCCAAATACACTTGAATCCTGGGGGAGTTTTATTTATTTTCCCAGAGGGAAGCTGTGGCACTTTCCACAGGTAGGAGATTGCCTGCTCTGTATCTATGGAAAGTTGTCAGATTCCTAGAGAAATTTGTCTTCAATGAATTACCATTTTTCCACCCAAGGAATTCTTACAAATAGTTCTTATCTCTTCATTCTCTCTGATTTACTGATGTCAGTCCTTTAGAGCCATTGTGCTTCACTTTTCTTGAGTGCAAAAGCAGCAATGCAGCATCTTGTTTTCTTAGGTCAATGCACAGTTTCTATTGTATTTACACAGAAAAGCTAAAAAACTTTGCAACTATTAAATACATGGCTTTACATTTATAATACCTGTTCTGGAAGCAACATTCTTATTGCCACCCCACATCAAGCTGAAAAGAGTTCTTAAAATTTAATGGCCTGTGCTAAATAGATACTGAAGGATCAGGGTCTAATTTTAGCTAGGCTATATTATAATGAGTCATTACTTTCTCTCATATGATGTTTATATAGCATTACCAGGTTTAAATACCTGATTTAATAAGGTCTTGAAATGAATTATACAGCTTCTTGAAGGAAGAGTAAAAAAACTTATGTTACTTACTGAAAACTTGCACAGAATTTTCTCCACTTTATTTGGACTCTGTGTGGATGAAGTGGTGTTTGCCTGAATACACTGGGGAAACAGCTAAAGAAAACTGTCTTGTATCCTTATGTTTTAAAGCAAATCACTCCCTGGAGTGTTCCCTAGAACACTTTTTTGTATTTCTATATGTTCGGGAAGACAGAAGATAGTGTTTTAATGTCTTGATGGAGAATGGATGTGCCTGATGGTACTGGGATAGTTAGAACATAGTTCTGTTCCTCCTTTCCAGATGAATTTGCTGGACATAGATTCATAGAATCATAGAATAGTTTGGGTTGGAAGGGACCTTNTGAGAAGTTACTCTGAGGTCCCCTCTGAGCCTTCTCTTCTCCAGGCTGAACAACCCCAACTCCTTCAGCCTGTCCTCACAGGGCAGTTGCTCCAACCCTTTGACCATCTTCGTGGCCCTTCTCTGGACCCTCTCCAACAGCTCAATGTCCTTCCTGTGTTGAGGGCTCCAGAACTGGACACAGTAACTCCAGGTTAACTCCAATATTAAGCAGGAGAACAGCTTTGCACATGAGAACCATTCCATTTGGCACTATCCATGTGTATAATCACATACCATTACAGAGAATTTTAGTTCTTCTCTGCTTTATTTTGGACTGGGTGACCCTGCTAATTTTTAAGACCATCCATTTTAGTGCATATTTCTGGTGACTATGAAAATGAGCTCTTGTGGTTAAAAATATTCTCTGAAAAAAAAATCCGAGACACAGCCTCTTTCTTTGACACTGATGTTACTGTTTCCTCCATCAGTAGACAATTTGGTAGTTAGCTGATATAGATGATACCTAAATGAATAACCAGTGTTTGCAGCAAGGGAAAAAGGGTAAAAAAAAGCAGGTTTTTTAACAAGGCAGCTCTTTACAAACTTGCAGCCTCTGCAATATCATGTGTATTGTTGACATTCCTTAGTCTGGGCTGAGGGGAACACACACACTCCCATCACACCCTTCACCAGCTCAGTCAACTCCATTCATGTGTTACACACCTGTGCATATTTGCAGTCCATTTAGCTCTGCTGGGACAACTATTAGCTTTCAAGGTGGACTCTGCAAAGATATTTCCCCTCTCCCCTTTTTCTACTTCACAAGCACTGAACAAATAGTGAGGAAGTCACAGCTCCTACATCTCACACAATTCTCATGGTTGATGCTGTCACCACATCACATCAATTTCACTCTATCAAATAAGTAGAGGTAGAAGTACATCATCAGATACCTCTTTCTCAGCATCAGATACTTCTTCCTCAGCTGTGCCAGATGATCTAATGAGAGGAAAAATTTATTCCTCTTTTATCTGGGATGATAACACCTCTTAGATTGTCACCATTCTGAATGCTGAAATCAGGAATATCAGAAATATATCAGGAATATCCCAACTTTCAAAGATTGCAAGACTGTATTGGTGAATATTTTAAGGAAATACAAGATGTTAATGACAAAATTTAATAATTTGTAACAAATTTTTACAGTCAATTCAAATATCTGCATTTGGTTATGGCAGGTGTATTTTTCTGCCTTTGCTGAAATCCTGAGTATTTCACTGCTCTCTCAGAAATTTAGTAGAAAAAAAAAAATTTCCACCTTGTTCAGAATGGGAGGACATCATGAGAAATTTCTGGTCCTCTCATTAGATCATCTGGCACAGCTGAGGAAGAAGTATCTGATGCTGAGAAAGAGGTATCTGATGATGTACTTCTACCTCTACTTATTTGATAGAGTGAAATTTATGTGATGTGGTGACAGCATCAAACATAAGAATTGCAATTTTCACTTAAATGCAAAACATCCTTAATCCTAAAAGTCTCAATCTCCTGTTGTAGAAATATGGTGATGCTGGAATCATTTGTGTATAGTCCCACTTGTGAGATATTTTGATAATTCACTGCCTTTTTCATTGAGAAAAAGTTTAAAATTAGACATGGAGAAGAGCTTTAAGGCAGTAGCTCCTGAACCATGAATGTATTCCCTCTTTTGTTCTGGTTTTTTTTTCCTCATAAATTTCTGAGAAAGCTTTGAAATTCAGAGTTTTGAAGACTTTTCAAACCAAAAAAATTCCTGCTTTAAAAGAAGTGGACAAGACATTATAAAATAATTCATAGACAATTCATTCTAAGTAGGTATTTCACTAAATGAACAGACAAATCTTTTAGTATGTCAGTAAACGTCATTATAAGAATTGTCAGATTACTGCAGTGGGGATTCTACTGAGGAGGTGATGATTTTGCCTCCTTGAATTTTCACAAAGAGTACTTGAACATGAAATTGTAAATATAAATCTGTGACATTTCAGGCAGCATGGAAAGGGGTGGGGAAATGGGAAGAACTAATGCAAATTCACAGATTTGCAGAATTTGCAGATACTTTGAACTACTAAAATAGTTCTGAAACTCAAAAAGAAGAATCAGCACAGAAATATTGTCTAACTGCTCAGATCCTGACTGAAATGCATCCACACCTGTAGGTTTTAGAGAGCAGAACTTCTGCAGTCACTTAAGAGAGAATCACATTTCAACCCTTCTTTCTCTAGGCCACTTATTTTTGCCAGTAAAATGATGGAAATTAACTCAAAGAACAAATTTGATAATGATTCCTCTTCCTACTGTGGATTTCTAGCACAGCCATAAGGATGTGGAGAGCAGAGGAGATTACAACACAAAATAGTTGTGCCTAGTTAAATTTTTTAAATGAAATTGAAGTCTATTTACAGCAGAATTTCAATCTAAAATGTATAGCTAGTTGTTTTAAAGAGAAAAGTATCTAAGCATGTTTCTAAGGAAAATAAATTAAACTGCCTCGTGCTGAATGGTATCTCAGGACTTTAAACATCTTTAAGACTTGGAGGGTCTGACAGTGTAACTGAGATATCTGAATTCAACTTCAAAATAACCTTATACCAGTAATTGATCCAATAAGTTTTGCATTTTTTAACCTTTTTAAAATTTTTTTAGGTTTTTAGGAGTTCCAGAATACTACAGCAAGAAAGGCTAAGCAAAGTGAGATGAACAACTTTTCATGTTTGTCAGATTTAAGTGTACAATATGCAAGTTTTACTTGATGTTTTTCTCTTTGAGAAAAATACAAAGCAACTATTCCATGGTGGATATATCTCCAGGCCATAATGCCCTAAGAGCATTTCAAGTATTTACTGTAAATCTTGGATTTCCTCCTTATCCAAAGGTGAAAGATGTAGATTTCTGTGGAGTAATCCAGAGCAGACTGGAAACCAAAATCTCTCTCCAGGGATTACAGGAGGAAAAACCCTACTTTAGCTCAATATCTAAAACTGCTTGTATGAAGTCACTCTCCTTCTGCTGCTCTGCTGAAGAAAATTTGGGGTTCCTGCTAGAAAAGTGCTTTGATACTTTGATACTCTTGCTCAGATTGGGGATGAAAGTTGTATCAAACTGAAAGGAGAATTTACACACAGTCATACAAAAGCAGGATCCAGCTCCCTCTCTCTACNGTGTAAATTACTCATAAAAATAAGCTAAATAAGATATCAGTTATGTAGTGACATAGTATGAGACATCACCTAGGGAATTATAGAATGATTTGGGTTGGAAGGGACCTTAAAGATCATCTAGTTTATCCCCCCTGCTATGGGCAAGGACATCTCCCACTACACCAGGTTGCTCA
>VZTY01007480.1:3633-19364 GCA_013400935.1 Turnix velox
TCATCTTTGTGGCCCTCCTCTGGACCCACTCCAACAGCTCAATGTCCTTCTTATATTGAGGGCTCCAGAACCGGACACAATACTCCAGATGGGGTCTCACCAGAGCTGAATAGAGGGGCAAAATCACCTCTCTTGATCTGCTGGTCACACTTCTCTTGATGAAGCCCAGGATTGGGTTGGCCTTCCTGGCTGTGAGTGCACACTGGCAGCTCATGGTGAGTTTCTCATCCACTGACACCCCCAAATCCCTCTCTTCAGGACTGCACTCAAGCCACTCTTCATCCAGCCTGTATCTGTGCTTGGAGTTGCTCCAGCCCATGTGTAGGACTGCAGGACCTTGCACTTGACCTTGTTGAACTTCATGAGGTTGGCTTGGGCCCACCTCTCAAGCCTGTCAACATTGTCCTGGATGCCATCGTCCTTATTAATAAATTAAGGTACTGAAATTGATTGGTTTTGCTAGGTATAAATTGGTATCAAAATTCATAGTTATCTATGCCTATCAATTGGTATTGATATCTACTGATGACTACTTTAGATAAGTATCTAAATCTATTGAAAGGAATTTACATTAATAGGTATCAATGCTTATTTAAACCAGTCTATCAATAACTAGCTATCAATAGGTATTAAAATTATAGGCATAAAGGACTGTTCCTATTGAAAGGGGCAACGGGTGCAAGCTGGAACATGGGGTTCCACATAAATGCAAGAAAAAACTTCTTCATTGTGAGGGTGTCAGAACAGTGGCACAGGCTGCCCAGAGAGGTTGTGGAGTCTCCTTCTATGGAGACATTCAAACCCCACCTGGGCACCTTCCGGTGTGACCTGATCTAGGTGTTACTGCTCTGGCAGGGGTATTGGACTTTTGAGGTCCCTTCCTATCCCTGATATTCTGTGATTCTTATAGTCAGTGACAGCAGAAGGGACTTTTACCCCCTGATGTCTATCTAGTGTTCCTTCAACTTGGTTGTGAAGAGAGGGCTTGCCAGTGAAGACTGAGGCAAAGAAGTTGTTGTGTACCTCATCTGTCTCCTTGTCTGTTGGCATGAGTTCACCATTCATGCTCAGCAAGGGAGGTACCCTTTCTTTAACCTCCCTTTTCTGGTTTATATACCTATAGCAGCTGCCCTTGTTTTCAACATCCTTTGCCAAGTTAAGCTCCAGCCCTGCCTTGGCCTTCCTGACCTCATCCTTACATAAGCAGGCAGCATCTCTGTACTCTTCCCAGGAAACCTGAGTCCACTTGAACTGTCTGTGCAGTTCCTTCCTGTTTTTCAGTTTTACCTGCCAGACGTCTCTTCCCTTTCCTGATGGATTTCTTACACTTGGGTATGGGATGGAGAGCTCTTGTGCTCTTCATCCTTGAAGAGCTGCCAGCTCTGTTCCACTCCCTTGTTCTTGAAGACCATTTCCCAGGCAATCCTATTGAGTAACTCTTTGAAGAGCTGGAGGTTTGCTTTTCTAAAGTGAATTCTACCAGCATGCGGTCACTGCATCCTAGGCTGTCTCCAATCTTGACATCCTCAGTGAGTTCACTGGCATTGGTGATTATCAGATCCAGTATGGTCCCTTCCCTCCTTGTGTAGGGCTGTCTGTTTCGTGCCTCAGGAAGTTGTCATTGAGGCACTCCAGGAACCTTTTGAATCACTTACACCTGGCTGAGTTGTTTCTCCAGCAGATGTCAGGGTGGTTGAAATCCCCAGCAGGACAAGAACCTTTAAGCGTGATGCTTCCTGTAGCTGATCAATATGCTCCTGTTGATCAGGTGGCCTGTAATAGACACCAGCCACAAGATATCCCCATGATACTTTGGGTTCTAATTTCTCCCCATAAGCTTTCAATTTCCCCCTGGCTATTCTTCATGGATACATCTTCACACACTAAACTTTCCTTAATATAGAGGGCAACCCCTCCACCCCTCCTGCTTTGCCTTACCTGTCCCTTCTGAATAGCCTATATCTCTCGATGTCCACACTCCAGTCACAGGATTCATCACACCAGGTTTCAGTGGTGGCTATGATTTCATAGTTTCCCATCAGCACAGTAGCTTCCAACTCCTCCTGTTCATAGGCCATGCTGTGTGCAGTTGTATAAAGGAGGAATGTAATGATGAATGAATTTACAACTTGGAGAACCCCTGGTGCTTTAGTGATGGTTCACATGTGAAACAAACAGTAGAATCTGATTCTCATTCTTTGTGAGACAATCTAGACCTACAAACAGATATGAAGTTCACTTAGTCTCCAGCATCTGTATTTTATTTCTCTTTCTCAAAACATCTGTGGCCATATTGCTACAGACAATTGCTTTTCTTCTGAAGGAAAAATGCTTGAGCAGTGTAACTTTTTATTCTAAATTTATTTTTCTTACCACAGTCTCATTTAAGTTTCTTTGAGATATTTTAATATTTGACATCTTGATTTGTCCAGTCTTAGCTTGGACACCTTCTAGACTATTTAGAGAATCAGGTCTGTAAGTACATAGGTGTTTTTAGTATGTAAGAAGTCTTTAAAATTTAAATCTGTGACCTGAAGGTGCTTCCTAAAATGGAGATTTTAGGTATTATGTTGCACATAGTGTTAAGGATAAGTTTGCTTCAGTAGCCATCTGCCTCCTGAAGAAACAACGTGGGAACTGGAGTGTCCTCATATGCAGATGTAGAAAAAGGCCTGTTTTGAGGAAAGGTAGTTGATTCAGAACAGCAGTTGTACTAGGATGTCTTATGAAAGAGAGCTAGTGAGTGCTCTGGAAGGGTATCAAGGATGCCAAAGAAAGAGAGGCTGTTCAATCCAATCAGGCCTAGACACATGAAGACTAAATATGGAGGGCTGAAACACAACAGCTTGATGAATGTCTAGACAGCTGTTTTCAGACTGTGACGTGTTTATAACACTGAGCTGGCTGAAGAAGTCCAAATCTCATTCAGTCACAAGAGGCTTGCTTGCTGTGAAAAGCTACAAGGCTTCCTGGCACAAAAATTGCTTCAGAAAGAGGGTGCTCTTGCTCAACTAACCATACTGTATTTAGTAACCAGCAGTGTGATGCTTTTGCGTGGCCAACAGAGTCCAAGTGACTCCTGTCTCTCTCTCACTGCTGTTGCAGCTGCTGGGAGGAACAGCTGCCAGAATTGGAATTAGCATAAAGAATATCTATTGAGGAGAAGAGGAAATAAGAACATTAAAATGAAAGAAAAGATGCAATACAGTCTCTCTTCAATTAATGGAAGGAAACTTTATGTTGAATGAAATGCAGTAACCTTTGAGGGAGGTTACTTTTGTACTTTGGCAGCCAGATCTAGCCTGTAATTTCTGATGAAGAGATAAATTGAAAAGTGCTATTTAGTTATTAGTAAAATGCTGTTATGCTTTAGTTACCTACTCATAGGAAGAGATGGCTCATAAGATTTTGGGTCAAGCTAATGCATTTTCCATGAAAATTTGTATAGACAGCTCCTTCTTTGAAGTAGGAAACCAATTTTCAGATTGTTTTCTCAAACTTTGGTATATCTAATAAGCAATTTCCTCCTGAAAATGTAATCGCTTATTAGGTCTGCATCGGTGTCGTTCTCTAGTTCTTTTGCTGTTTATCAGAGAACTTTTTGTTAATTCAATAATGATGGCATAGATTTGAACATTAAAGTAAAAACACTAAAGGGGCCTGGAAGACTTGGATGGAAAGACTTCAAAGGTAGTGCTTGTTCTGCTTTTAGTTGCATGGGATTCAATTTGAGTCATTGGACCTTTAATTCAAAAGTATGGAGGCTGTTACCAACAAGTATGGAAGAACTGCTTTGACCTTGTATCACAGAGCATTACAAGAAGATCCTAAAAATTTGGGTTAAAAAGATGGGGAGAGGCATTAACACTCGATTTTATGCCTTTTTCCTTTCAGAACTGTTACTGTAATACTAGGACAGTGGAATTAGTCATTCCTAATACTGTCACCTAAAACAGTGAAGAATAAGTTTGCGTCTCCCTAAGAAAAGAAGCGGTCAGCAGTTCTTATACAGATGGAAAAAGGGAAAAGGGTCAGGAAATGATGACATTCCAAACTCTGGATCATATGTAATGCACATCCACTAAGGGACATTTTGTGGTTCATTGTTTACCACAAAGTAGCTGTGAAATTGTCCTTTATGTATGTTACCTTCTGGTTTGCTTTGGGTTTCTTTTTGTTGATTTTTTTGGGTTTTGGGAGAGGGATGAGTTGGTTCTTTTAATTATTATTTTGTACAAAAGAGGGAGACATGGTGCTCAAATGTTCAATAATCTTATAATACAGGAAAAATGGATGCAAATATTTTTTTTTCCGAAATCCAAATACCAGAAATTATTTTCATTATATTATTTTGGGTTGTCAGGGAAAATCTCTATTTTCTAAATTACCAAAAAAGGGTATCCATTTAAAATAAAGCAGCTGTGGCGGTATTTCATGTATAGCCTCTGTTGCTGGTGTGGGCAAAAAACATACATAAACACACACAATAGGGATAACATAGTAAAAAAACTGAGCATGTGTTAAAGAACACATCAAAAGAACTACCTCCTAAACATTTAAATCAAAATCATCAGTATATTGCTTTTTTTAAAAAATAGTAAATTGTTTATTGTCTTGGACATGTAAACACCCAGTCTTACAAAAACTTATGAAATTGTTTATTTTTAGAACAATAGTTCATTTGATGCCTCTGGACCTAAACGTGTATAGAACAGTGTTTGTGAAGGGAGGTGCTGAGTCTACCGGACGGGCACTTAACTTTTTTTCAGAGCAGCCTTTATGGTATTCAAAATACTGGACAAAATTTTTTTGCTATTGTTTTTGTTTTGTTTTCAAGTGAAATAGCATTCTATTTTTTTTGACCACTTGAGATGTGAGTGTTGATTTTTCTTTTGCATTATTTAATGGAAGAAAAGAGGAAAATTAATAAGAACAGCTCTGTCCAAAATCTTAATACTACAAGCCTTACAATTGCCTCTAACAATGGTGAATCGGTAGATAATATAGTAATTTGTGTTAATCTGATATAGTGAAACAGTGAAACTATTTAAATGTTCTTTATGCTTTCCTAGAAGACTCCACATATGAAGTTCAGAATAATTTTGCAGAAGCCTCTAAGCTTTATTGGTATCTGTGGGCTTCCTCTGGTCTTATAATAGTAAAAGGCTGCACTGGGTTTTTCTGAATGTCATCTGAAGATTCCACAAAGTTTGGGTGGCTTGTTCCCTCATGCAAATGTTTGTGAAGTTCTTCTCTTGGAGTTATCTCACTAATCTCAATGCAGAAGTCTTTCTTGATTTCTGCTGTGCCAGTAACACCACAGCTTTCATCCTTTTATGATCCTCTTTGCCATTAAAAGAAAAAGGAAAATTAAGAGGACTTGTCTGAATGGAAAAGAAGCAAATTGCTAGTGACATAGCCATTAGTTACTCAGGGAGTACTTGTTGCATCCTTCAGTTTAATTTGCTTAATATATGTAATTAATTAAGCAACTAGAAAGTAATAAAAATGTTTTTGTGGATTCAGCCTCTGTAAATTAGTGATAAACAATTTGATAGTGCAGGATGTTAGTGCTTTCTCTGTGGGACTAATGATCTCTAATGTCTCAGCAGTTGTTTGTGGAGCTCATCATGTTTACTGTTTAAAATAATTACATTTGTCTGTAGAAACTTTAGAATGCTCTTGGTACTTCCTGTATTTGGCTGTGAATTTCTGACCATGAACAGGATCTGAAGGTTTAGATGAATCCTGGAGGTCAGGACCCTGGTTATGGGTAGATCTTGTGGTTATGGGTAGATCTTGCATACCTTTAGAGTGTGCTTGTAGAGACATGGATGATTCAGCTCAAGTATTCTCGGTATTATCAGTGATACAGGGCATTTCTGCAACCTAAAATTTACTGCACCTACATGAGACAATTATTTAGGTGTTATGCATTTTATGGGAGTCAGAACTTGACAGACTTGGGTGTGCACAGTTCATGTAATGTCACTGGAAAACATTAACTCATGAGGACCAGTGACTTCAGGGTGAAAATAGGTACCTTCAACAAAATGGTCTCCTAAAGGGTGGAGAGAATTTCAAATGCTCGGGCTGAATAGGTAGACCATGTCTAGGGTCAGCTGTAGTGTGCGAAGGTGCTGTGCCCACCTTGTGTGCAGTATGCACAGCTACATATGCAGCTACTGGGGCTACACGCACAAATGGTAAGTTTGTATGTATGAAAACCTCTAGAACTAAATTCAGAAGCCAAACTGAAAGAATTTTCAAAATTAGGCTCAAGACTAAGCCTTCTTACTTTCTTACACAGTATTCTTGCTGGTTTTCTTCCCTCAAACTATTTAAAGCGAACAGATAATTTATCTGGAGTTCAGGCTCATGGTTATTAGTGCCATCTGTACCCAAGAGATAACAGTGACGTAACCATAGTGCAAGGAAAAAAAAATTGCAACTTAACTCATTCCTTGCAGAAGTTTTTAGGTTTTTTTCCTGTGGAATTTCATGTGATTTGTTGTCGCTGTCAAGCAGTGTAACCTACTTAGAAAGTCCATCACTTAGAGAATGTATTATTTTTTTATTTTTGCAAGCCATATATGGGAATTTTTCCTGTATGCAGAACAAAAAGATTTCTCAGTGGGGAAGTGTGAGCTGAATTTACTGGTATTATTAATAGAGGTTGAAAATATGAAAAAAATGAAGATATTTGAGTTGGTATCCTATGTCTACAGTAGATCCAGAAAAAGTCTTATGCAAGTAAGACCTGAAATATTAGTGTTGCTTTTTAAAGAATAAACAATCATTAGAGTTTTTCCCCATAGTTTTTAATAGCAGTATAGTCAGAACAAAAGTAGTAAGTACAAAGATATGAGAGATAATGCTTCAGCCCCGAACTGGGGTTGAGATTTGTGTTCTTCATCTCTTTTATTAAAGTTGAGGCATTGTGTAACAGAGCACAGAGGAGTCATGAAGTGGGATGATAACCAGCAGGCCCTCTACAGCACAACAGCATATGTTGCAAAATATGGCTTGGAGAAAGTGGAAGCATCTAATAGGTAGCCCGAGACCATTCCATCTGGCTTCACTGGGCTGAGACTGAAGCCGTGACCTCGTTACGCAAACTGAAGCAGTTCAGATCATGCCAAAAAAAAAAGAGCTTCAGAACTTCAAGGAATGTTGCAATCATGCAGGGCGGTACCGAATAAGTTTAGATTGTTCCAGAGCCAGACAAATGAGCAAGAATTTGCTGAACTCCATTTTTCGCCTTGGATATCAAAGCCCTTTGAACCTCATCTCAGTAACCTAACCCATTTTTTGCTTTACTTATGCTTCATACTTTCAGGCCTGACTTAAATTTTCATAGGGTTAAATGTGTAGATTTTTGCACAATGACATGTAAACAGGATCAGAGTAGCAAACCTGGCTAAGTGTGATTCCATTTGGTGCATGTGCTGGTAATGACAGGGAGCTTTTAATCTCTCCATCAACTAACTCCTTGTTGATGTTCAGGTTGAGATGACGATCTTCAATCAGGGCATAAGGTGTTGTGTTTGATACATCATTTTATTAAAAAATATCATACAGCTTGAATGGTGATGGGTCTAAGTAGGTGCTCAGGAAACATCCTAGCTCCATGAAGTTAGTGGCATAAACACTCATTCCCACTGAATAGAGCATTTCAGCTCATGCTTTTAGCCTCACATCATTCCATGTAGGTATGTGGAAGGAACTGTTGAAATAAGGCATGCTTGAGTGTCTTCTTTCCTTTCTCCAAACCCATTTGGGAATCTCCCAACTTTGAGACATTTGTGAAAACAGAACATGTATATAGGTGGAAAAGATTGTGTGTTGTAGCTTGATTTTCTGAACTGCTATTCTTTTCATGGAAAAATATAGAATTTGGGGTACTACTGTATCTCCTGATTTTAAAAGGATTAAAAAAAAATTAGCCGTCAGGTGTTGATTGCATTCCAAAGGGTAACCAAAGGTTGCCTGAGGTTTGGGACCTTTTTGCTGTCACTCATTTCCTTCAGTAAAACTAGCAAGCCTGCAAACAAGGATGTCCAAATTGTGTGTCAGATACTACTGAGTGCACAATACTTGCAGAATTTCATTAAGGAAGTCATGAAAGATGCACCTTTTCCTTAAAAAATTCCTGAAGAATCCACTGGAGCTCTTTGAAAAGCATGAAATAAAGACCAACAAGTAAAGGTAGAGCCAAATTACTCATTTCCACTGCCAGCACATTGGGCGATGGAAAATCCCTTTGCCTTCTCTGTGCATCTGTTCAGCCCATCAGTCAATATGTTCTTTATTACAGATGTTATTGATCCAAAGCACTACCCTAGAGTGCCAGGACAAGGGCCAGAGAGTGCTCTGGGGCTCTCTGCTGTGGGGCTACCGCTCCTTCAGGCTTTCCTGAACTTACCTTCCATAAATTTTTTTTTTTTCTCCCTTTTGTGTACTGTGGCTGAAGACTCTGCCTGGCTCCCTTAAGTACCTGGGCCCTTTTCCAGAAGAGATCTGAGACACTGTGGGCTCACCTTTTACTCTGGCTGAGGGCAGAGATGCTGCTATGGCTGGCTGAATGTTTGAGAAGCTGAGTAGGCTGGAACTGCAGGTTTGGCAGTTCCATAAAGAGATGTGTCCTTGCTTCTGGATGTACCCGTTCTTCATTTAGATACCAGATTACAGGCAGCTGGCATGTTTAATTTGCCCCAGTACCCACAATTCCATGTGAAAAAAGTAACCTGCCTCACACTGTCAAAGAAACAGAAATTCTCAATGATTTAAAAGCATATCCTGGATAAAAGAGAGAGAGAGAGAGATTCTTTTCCAACTTGTGCAATTTGAGGAGCAAACATAAATGTTTACCCTGTGCCAAAATCTGCCCACATAAGCAGATCAGACTTTTTTTTTTTTTAAATGTTGTTCTGGAAGGTCAGAGACTATTTTGTTTGCTGCAGGTTTTTTTTGCTTAGTAAAGCAAAGTTCAGAGGAGCCAGAGTAATGATTTGATTTCCAAGTTTTCTTCATTTTTTGCTGTGTGCTTGGTCAAATAAATCTGTGGTAGTCTTGGCTTTGAGCAGCAGCAAAGAAGCTGTATGTTCTAAATAAGCAATAAACTCCTTTGTCCATTAAAAAAAAAAAAAAAGGCAACAAACTGGTAGCTTCAGAATTACCATTATATATGGTATGAAATTACTTGAGGGCCCTTTACATCCCAAGTGCTTGCGTTATGTGCACTGAAAACTTACTGCACAGCTGTGAGTTTCTGCCTCTGAACATTTTCATGAGGGAAGACTCTGCTCCCTTCTGTAACTCATATTGCTCTCCTGCAGTGTGAAGCAAAAGTTTGGGGTCAGATACATCCTGTGTGCAAATGCAATGTTAAAGATGGCTGACATTTTGCATGGTGTGTGTTTCGAGCAGCATTGAGGGATTATGCTATGGTAATATGTCAGGGCTGGATTATGCTATGGTAATATGTCAGGGCCAAATCATGAGATGGAGCCTCTTAGCTTTTCCAGAGCCAGTTTTCACTTCTTTTTCCCATTATGTCTCAATGCCTTATTTGCAAAATAGATAATAATTCTCTACGTGATAATGGTACTGAATGTTTTCTGATGTTTGTGAATTTTTTCACTGAGTGTGTGTTTCTGATAAGCTCCCAGCAAATGGGAAGCATAACAGTGCAGGTTGCATTGTTTTCACTATGCTTTAATACCAGCCAGATAGAGACACTCAGCTGGAGCTGCTGCAAGGTTACTTGGTCCATTGGCATACAGGATAAACTGCTCTTCTTATTCCAATACTCTCCCAGCTCTTTTTTTTTGGGTTGAGAAATGGAGAGAGAGTGGCTAGAGAAGGACTCAACTTCCCCTATTGTGTGAAAGTTCTTTTGTCCTGGATATATTCTGAGCCTTTCATTCCCAGTGCTGTTTGGTAGCATTGAGCCTCTCTCTCTCTATCTCAGGTATTTATACATATGTATTCTATATATAGAATAGTGGAATGGAAGAACAGGAGGCAGCTTTTATTACATTTTTACTGATTAAAACTTCTGAAACTGTTTTCTGTGATTTCTCATGCAGTGAATCTTGTAGAAAACGCGCAGCAAGCAATATTATAAAAGACCTTTATTTTTCTCACTAATTTTTCCTGAATTTTTGAATAGTGTTTATTTCTAACACATATAACAGGTAAAGTAAAATACCTGCAGTAAATAACAGTTGCCTCTTAATTTGTCTAGTATTTTCTTGATTTAGAATTGATGACTTCTTTACTTCCTTGTTGCCTTGCATCTGTGTGCTATTGACCTGAAGTAGCTAATATTTGAAGCAGATTTCAGGACAACTGCATCTGAGATCAGTGGGCCTCTAGGTACTTGGGGAGAAAATTTGCCCTTAATCAAAATAATAAGTGGCACATCCCCTATGGGGGATTTCAAGCATGGAATCTGATAAGTTGGTACAATGAAGAAAGGGATCTCTACCTGTTGAGGCTGAACAGAACATCTCCTCTGCACTTCATCCTGGGTCTGATTGTCCTTTGTCTTTTTTCTGCCATGGACAGTTTATGATCTCTTGTCCCTTGTGGAAGACCTCAGCTTCATGATCTGGAAACAGTTTTAAATTTAATGAACTGTGGGTCACAGCATTAGGAAGTGTCTATCCCAGGACAGACCACAAACAGAAGCCACAATGGGGCAATTCCATAATGTACCAAGTAGAATGCAAAAGAGCCACACAGGAAGTTACTTCCAAGGTTTCTGCTCTTTCCAGAAATGTTATCACAGATTGCACAGTACAATTTCAACAGCTGATATTCTTTTTAAAGCCTTTTTCTGACTTCTAAGGATCCAGACTTGCAGTTGCCTTATATTTTTTAAAGTCATTTTGGCACTAGGTTGTTACTGAAAAAAGAAATCGATTTTTGTTGTACTTCCCCTATAAACAGGTGCTGCTACTGCAGTTTCAGCAGCCCTATTATCAGGATGCACTCTGCAATCAGAAAATCTGTAATCAGATTCTTTTGAACTCTACAATGAGTCTTGTCACAGCACCTTTCTTTCACTACGTGATTTCTGACTGCACAAACACAATTTAATATTGAAGTTCATTTAAATTAACCAGTGTTATGTTGCTTGATGAGCTGCCATATAGGCACATGCATATACTTCAGCTAAGATTTGATCTGCGGCTGCTGAAATCTCACTTGACTGAGGTTTTCACAATCCATCCTTACTGTACTTAGGGCATTACGTTGGCTGCTAATTATTCCTCTCATCATGTACAAAATCATGTAGTTTACCTTAAAGGCGATGCATTGACTTAAGCCCAGCAAGTTAACCCACTGCTTACAGTTGTTCGCTTGAGGTTTTTGTTCTACTAGTTTCCCATCAGCTGCCACTTTTCAGTTAGAGTAATTTGGGAACACTGGATTTCAGTATCTGTATCTTTAGAATTTTGGGATTTGGTACATTTTACCTGTTGAGCAGGCCTGTTCCCACTTTCAGAAGAATATACTCATATGTGTGACTGTATATGGTTGCATAGCTGTGCAATGATTTGGTTTGACTTGCAAAAATATCTGAAGTTACCTATATGGGAAATGTCATGCAGTTATACTTTGTACTCTGGTATGTGCTGTACTAGAGAGGCGGCCAAAGGAGAGGATATAGTTTAATCATTAGGAACCTTGGACTGAGCCATGACTTTAGGTTTCTATTCTTGGTTTTAACGCTGACTTAACATGTGACTTGTGTGAGTGATTTAACCTTTGTATGCCCCTGCGTAACTACACATAATATTATAATCTCTACATCTCGAGTTTTGTCATTAAAGACACTATGCCAGTCTCTCTGTTTGATAACATGCTAAATAGAAAGTTCAGCTCTCAGGATTCATTTTTGTCTTTCTCCATCTTCATCCTTTAATAGCACAGCTTCTGCTTACTGGGGTACTGGATCATACAGCCAGTTTGTGATCTCACGTAACTACATTTCAGTAAAACAAAGGAGCCTCAAAGCAGAAGAACGAGGTTTGTGAGCACAGGAGAAATCGTATCTTTGGAGTAGAGCCTGTGAATCACTCACGTAAGCGATCCTGGGAGCTGGAAAGCTCAGCTTCAGAGTAACAGGAAATGACATATTATCTGAACTGAGTCTCTTTGACCTCTCTAATCCAGACACAACAAAATTCAGTGCTTGTACTTAAGAAGGAAGAAAAAGATAGAGCAGCCATTAATTTCTTTTATGTGCAAATTTTGCAGTGTCATGTTGCCATAAATGATGCATTTTAATTAGATAAAAATGTGACAACAGTGTTCCTCTGTAATCCATGTGAAAGCTGTGTAAGCGTGTTTTATTTCTGTAGGAGTTAAAAATATAGCAGTTATGCAATTTGCAAGTAGTATAGATTTACATATGGATGAGTCAAAACCTTTTTTCCTCCTTACTCATGGGAACAGACCAACCAGAGACAAAATGGCCCTCAACAGGATATGGCCCAGTTCTGCATCTGATTTACCATGCTACAATACATACATCTCATCTCAGAAAGTGAGAAAGCTCTCTGGAACAACTCACTCTTGAAAATAAAGTACAAGTTAAAATCTTGACCATGCCACTTTGGATCCATACTGTGTTCTTTCCCTCATATTTCTAATCTTCAGAACAAAAAAAGGGGGACATAGAATTAGAATTTCTAAAAAAGGAAAGAGAAAAAGAATAGTTTTATGTTCTAAGTGATGCTTGGGCTAAGTATAACAGGGGGGAGAAACTCAACTTCATCAGTTCTGCGTTCATGTGTTGGAGATGCTGCAACAATCAGCAGAAAAGATTGCAAATGCAAAAGGAGTATGATTAAATTAAAAAAAACCCAAAAAACAAACAAAAAAAAACCAAAAAAACCACTGCAAAACAAAACAAAAACCAGAGAGAAGACAGAAGTAGAAATAGTCAGACATTTCTGCAGCAACAGCTTTCCGCTTCTGCAGCACCAGGTTTCCACTAAAGGCTGGGAGAAAAGTTCTGAAAAGCTACATAATCTTTCTTTGGCTTTGTGCATTTGCTCAGAAATAACTGTCAAGAAGGAGATATTAAGAAAATATATAAATGATCAAAATATGTAAATATAATTTAATATGGAGTGACTACAGCTGATGAAACAACTTGGAGAAGGCACCAGAAGTTCTGTGTTAGTACAAAGCTGAACTATTCTCTGAGTGCTCCTGGTACAAGTGTTAATTCTGACAGAAAGATCACTGAGGGAGACACAGAATCTAATGGCGTAATTTAATAGAACAAAATGCCTTTATCAATACCCAGCTTTGCATCTATAGTCTTGAAGGATGTGATCTTTTCTTTGTGAAGCATGTTTCATTATTTTTGAAAATTACTACTAGCCCTTCAGTTTTTCAGTATTTCCTTTTAAAACACAAGAATACAGTATTCCAGTCGCACTACTTTCGTCATAAAGACCAGACTAACCACATTTACAGCACAGAGGGCTTCTACAATAATTTAGACAGTGTTTTTAGTCTCTGCTTTCTAAAATGCTGCCCACAATTCTGCAAACATTCACGTTTTGTAAGCTCTCCAAGAGAAATGTTTCCTAAAATACAAGACGTAACTTAAACTTGGCTGTGTATGCAAAGGAAAACTGAATTAAAGAACAAAAATATTACCTCAGATCAAAGAAGTTTGAGACAGGAAAGTCTCTATCATTCCTGTTTAGAAATGAGAGAGCATTCATACTTAAAGATTTCTCACAAGCCAATTCTGAATTTTTTTGGAAAGAATTCAGAAAAGTAAGGCGAACAGTATTTCCAGTGATTCTTCTGTCTTTTACAATGGACATTATAAAAAAAGATATATAAATCTTTTTATAAAAGATATATATGTATAAAAGATATATAATATATATATATTCATCCAGCAGAGATGCATAGCTCTGGAAAGTAAATGCCAGCTGACAATGGTCTTCTTACGGACTTCTGAGAATGAGTCCCTAAACTCCCAAGGGACCTGCAGACCATAGACTGAAAAAACTTGGATCAAGTCTTTTCCAGGGTTTTCACCATGGTTCAGCAGTGGGTATGTACTGATCAACCAAGTGTCCTGTCACCAGTTCCCCTGGAAGTCCTAGAAAGCAGCCCTTGGAGGAGGTTCCTGGAAGCCAGAGGTAAGATAATGGGTGTATGAATGAAATTCTGCCCATTAGTGGATTGTTGAAATGTTGGGGTGTGTGGCACAGATGGTCGCAGGTGCCTGATGGCTGCACCAGGAATGGACAGAGCAAAGCCCCTCATCCTATAAATACAAAAGTGGAACTATTTCTAATTCGACTGCTGATAAGGGCAAAGCTACTCTATTACAGGTCTTACAGGTCCAGACACCAAGGGAAGCATGGAAGAATGCTTGTGTTTTCTTCTTGTCATCTTGATGAAAACAAGGGGAATCCAACTCTTAGCCTGAAGATTCTTCAGGCTGTTCCATGGGTAAAGCCCCAATTATCTTATTTTCTTGGTGAAAAAACATCTTTGGGGGAGGGAAGGGAGGTTATTTTTGAAGTAAAATACAACTTTTTTAGTAACATAAGTAGGGTTTTTATATTGAGTAGGTAGGTGGGTGAGCCAGGAGGTGAAATGACTCTGTTTTCATGGATGAGTGATGACCTAATTCCTCTGTTGAACTAAGGTGTGATTCTTTGGCAGACTAACATTGCTGCGGAGACTGCATTAATTTGTATTTGCATACTATAGGGATTACTTTCCACGGATCGCCTTAATTCTGTGTCTGAGATGACGCTGAGTCTTCTCCGTGGTGCTTATTACCTTGTGCTGGATTTGCCTGGGAATTCTGCTCAAAAGGGGGAGGTGTCCTCCACGCGGGGAGCACAGGTGCATGGCGCTAGGTAAAGCGCTTTATGGGAAAATAAATCTGCATTCAAACCTACTTTTTATTTTTTTTAGATAATGACAAGTTTAGTGTGTAATTTGGTGGCGATTTAAGCTAATTTCGTTCCCTGCTAGAGATGTGAAGCAAAGCCGCAGTAGGTGTTTGCTCTTTCCGCTGTTTGGGTAATATTAAAGTTGGGGAGGGTGGAAGGATAGCGCGAGTGGGGAGATACGGGGGTGGGAATAAGGAGCCTGCGGTTTTATTCTTGTCTTGGCAATTAGGCGCTGTGCCTGTGGCCACCGCGTTTAACTCTTACGTGCCTCAGTTTCTCGCCCTGAAAAATAGCGGATTACTAGCAAAGGATACCTCGTGCGCATTCCCGGGTGTGGAATCGCCAACCCGTGGTTTGGGTTTGTTTTTTTTTTTTTCGGGGAACGAGGGAATTTGTGGCAGGGGGAGGCNAATTTGTGGCAGGGTAAGGCCAGCAGTCCCACCGGCTGGATGTGAGTGTCACTTCCTCAGCTGCCAGCCTTTCCTCTCCGGCTGGAACACAAGTCGGGGAGGCGGCGAGGGAGGGATGTCCCCGGGGAAACACAGCCAAGAGTTAACAGCGGCTCCCTCGGGGTCCGCCGCTGCTCTCCCCACCCCCCAACTTCGGTCCTTCACGATGATTATTCACACCCCCCTTTCCCTCGCCTTCCAGTTTTGGCAGGGGATTAAAGCAGCTCCCCCCTGTGGCAGCAGTGACCCAGAAACGAGTTCGATTCACGGAGTCCTTCCTCCATAACAAGTACAAACGTCAGTCAGAGGGAGTCTGTGTGTGTGTGTGTGT
>VZTY01007482.1:10302-36349 GCA_013400935.1 Turnix velox
CTGCCCACGCAGGGATCTGGAACTAGGTGATCTCTAAGATCATACCATAACATACCATGGTTTGAGTTGGAAGGGACCTTCAAAGGCCATCTAGTCCAACCCCCTGGAGTGAACAGGGACATCATGCACTAGATCATGAATGTCTCCAGGAATAGGGCTTCCCACCACCTTTCTGGGCAACCTGGGCCAGTGCCTCACTATGCTCATGGTGAATAATGTCTTCCCAATGTCTCATCTAAACCTGCCCTGCCCCAGTTTAAAACCATTGACCCTATTCCTGTTACTCCCTGCCCTTGCAAAGTCTTGCCCCAGCTTTCCTGTACCCTTCAGGTACTGGTAGGCCACTACATGGTTGCCCTGTAACCTTCTCTTCTGGACCCTCTCCACCAGGTCCATGTCCCTCTTGTGTTAAGGGATCCAAAACTGGACACAGAACTCCAACCCAAACCATTCTAGGATTCATTCTATGAGGTCAAGCCATAGAATGCAGAGGGTTTGCTCAGTGATAAGCAGAGAGAATGGAAACTGGGTCAACTCGGGTAGAAAAAATACATGAAACAGTAAGAGGAACATTTACAGATGTAAAAAGAAAAGGCAGGGCAGAAAAAGACAAACTATCAGCAGGGGACACAGGAAGTGCTGAGCAGCCCTTCTGTGTGCACCTCAGAGAAGGGGAAAATTGCCCTGCTGCTTGGTGAGCAGGGAAAGGTCCCAAGAGAGGACACAAAGTAAAATGTTTAATGTCTTTTCTCCATCTTTCCTAAAAGCTGGATGGCTCAGGTAGCCAACAAGAGTAGCAAAACTGTGGGAATGGGGATGAAACAAAGAAAAGTAGTGAGGAGTTACTGAAGTTTGTGATTCTCACTTTTTCTGAACCTGAAAGTTCAGAACGAGGTTTTTGGGTAGGTCTGAACCTTCTCAGAGACACTGAGTCCTTTCTAATGAGCACCTGGAGAAAGAGTGGATTTCTGAAGGGCTGGAAAAGACCGAGACAATGGCATTAGAAGGAAGGATAACCACAGGGTCATGGGATCATAGAGCAAGTCCAGAGGAGGCTGTGGGGACAGGCTGAGAGAGCTGGGAGTGTTCAGTCTGAAGTGGGGGACCTCAGAAACCCTTCCTGTATCCTAATTGGGGAGGTACAACCTGGAGAGAGGAATTTTTACATGGGTGTGTAGTGATAGGATGAGAGATAACGGCATCACACTGGAAGAAGAATAATTTTTAGTTGATGTTAGGAGGGATTTCTTTGTGGTGAGGGTGCCCAGGTTGCTCAGAGAAGCTGTGGTTGGGCCAAGGATTGAGGGATCAAGTCTCTGTCCAGGCTTGAGGTTTGTCAGAGTTGGGTTGATGGTTCAATTTCATGACCTGAATGGTCCCTTCCAACCTAAATGATTATGATCTTATGACTTCAGGATGTCCCTAGTCCTGTCTCTTGCTCCAAGCAGGGTCACCCATCAGATCAGAGGACTTTGAACAGGGCTTTATCCAGTTTTGTCTTGAGAATGTTCAAGGGTAGAGCCTGCAGAGCCTCTGGGCAGTGAAGCCATGAGAGCTCCAGGGGTTGGCTGTGAGGATGCTGCACAGTGTTATTTGGTGTCTGGCACATCTGGAGCTTCTCAACACCAGTCTGTGCTTCTGCAGTCATTGTTTTCAGGTCCATAATTCATGTTTCGTGGGGTTTTATACTTGTGGATTATAATTGCATGGAAAAAAAACCTTTCAAAGGGAGTTTGCAGGGTGCAGCCTCCATCCCTTGGAGTGGGCAGTGTGGATCTATTCAAATGTGCATTAATCAGCAGCAGACACTTGTTTGACATTAAAATGCAAACCCAAGTGCTGCATCCATCAGATTTCTATCAGGAATTGATTACAGCAGAGTAAGAAAAACTACAGCTTTCTGCCCAACTAAAAGAACAGAAAAGTTGGGGTTTTTTTTCTTCTATATTTTGAAAACTGTGTAAACAGGTATGAAGTCCACCTCGTTCACAGTGTGTTGTGCTGGAGACAGACCTGGAAATAGCCAGAATCCAGAAGCCTTTCCAAGGTGATAATTTGCTGCAGGAATCATGGCTCACATCTGGGCCACTTTGTATCCCCAAACATCAGAAGGAGCTCACCTTGCTTCCCTTTCAGTGACAGCTTGTTTCCCAACAGTGGTAAGAAAACAGGGAAGGTCCTGTGTCTGCATCCTGCTGGGACTGCCTCCAGATGCTCCCCTTAGTAGAAGGAGCTGGCCACCTTCCAGCTTGCAAGGATTTTGTCTGAAGTGAATGAGCTTGTAAAAAAAAAAAAAAACCAAAAAAAAAACCCAAACAAACCACATGCATCTGGTGCAGATTATCCACTTTCTATCCCCCCTTCCACTTAGCCACCAGGATCTCCATTGGCTGGGCCTCCTGCCTTATCAATTGTCAGAGCTTTGAACCCCTTTAATAAGAGTTTGGATTGTGACCTGTGCACTCTTTTCCTTGTTTTCTGCCTGGCTCAGGTTTGTGATGTAGGCAGTTGCCCCAGAATGCAAGAGGGGTGTCTCATCCCTTTGAGCTGCCAGGATGGATGGCCTGGAGCAAAATTATTCCTTTACTTAGTGGAAAACCCTGAAACTTGTGGGTGCTCTGTACAGTCCTTCCAGAGCTCTCACTCCAGCTCAGCATTAACCCATCTGTCTGAACAGGGTTTTTTTTCTACATCAGTAGAATTAAACTGCATTTTTGCAGCAGTGATTCCATCAGGATTTTGGGGAAATGGAGCCCCACCAGCAGCTGGAGACTTTCTTCTGCCCCTTGGGGGGCTTTGACACCCTACACAGGTCTGTTTGCTCCTCAATACCTGCTCTAGGGACACAAGAATGTGTTTTATACATTTCTAAGGGCTGCAGCTCCACTGCTGCCTGTAGCTTAAGCCCAGAAGGTACCATTTATCCCCCTGTCCTGTTCCTGCTGCTGGCCCTACCTGTGCTTCATCACCTCATCTCCACCTAGTATTGCCTTCATGAGCTCCATCTCTCCCTGTCAACATTTTCTGAGCTCTCCCTCTTCTGTTTTTGGGAGAAGAGCCCCACACTTTGCTTTTTAAACTTCATTTTTTGCTGCTTACCTATTTAAGGAACATTTCTGGGGAACATAGAAATGAGAAACCTTCTGAACACAGGGGTGGTTAAACCCCATGCTCTGTGTTTTATAGGTTGGTGCTGGCATCAGCCCATTCAAATATATTTTGACATACAACATGTTATTCTTTCCGAGGCAGTTGGTCTCTTTATTTATTTAGTTAGAGTGAAGGATTCATTCCCCTGCTGACTAACAGGAGACTAAGGATTCCCACATGCAGCTGAGCCCCTGCACTTCATTCTCTGCTGGTGAAATTGTTTTCATCCTTTCTGGAGCTATTGCACTTCATTCCTCACCAATATATTTTTATTTGTATATAAAATAAAAATGTGACAGCACATGGAAAGTTAAGGAGTGGGTAAATTCATAAATTACTTTTATACAGCAAAGCTGATATGGCTGTATTCCTCTGGACTTAACCACTGCACAGCCAAATAGATGTTCAAGATTAGCTGTAGAAACACACTACACCCTTCCTGAAGGGGTTACACACAGCACACAGAGGTTTTTCTTCCCTAGAAATTCCTTCCCACCTGCAGACACTATGTACCTATGTAGCATGAGTGTCTCCAGACCAGCAATATTGCTCCTGGAGCCCTGCTGTATATGGGGAGCACAGAAAGGTGACCCCCAGCTCCTCATCAATCCTCCTGCTGGTTGGAAGAGGTGGAAATCCCTACCCATGGCAGGTAGGTCAAATACCTGCTGNCGGAAATCCCTTAGAGATCTTTCTGCATGGCAGGTAGGTCAAATACCTGCTGTGGAACTCTAGACTGGGCAAGTCATGGTGAATCCTTGAGGAACTGGAGGGCCTCCATGTTCCCCCTTGTAGAATGGAGGTCCTCATTGGCAGAGTAAACTGACTCACCCTTGATAGCCCCATTGAAAAGTATGGGGAGGAGGAGATGTCCTGTCCTTCCTTCACCTCCTTCCTCACCCTTGGGGAGGGTGAGCACTGCAGCCTCCTGCTGCCTGCAATCCCCATAATGGGATGCTGAGATGTCTCTGTTCTGCTCCTCTTCTCCTTTCTTCTGGGAAGGAGCTGCAGAGACACACCCTATGGAACTATCTGAGTCCAGATGGACCTATTATTTGAAGTCCTGTTCTATGCTTCACCACTTTCTGGTTCACATCATTTCTAAAAAGTGATGCATGTGATGGTTGGACTCAATGATCTGAAAAGTCCCTTCCAACCTGGGAAGCTCCATAATTCTGAGTGCTTTAGGGGTGGCCAGAGGCACTCCATCCTGAGCTGTGTACAGTGTGAGCAGTCCAACAGGAGCTCTTGAGAATGGCATTTATTTAATGACTGTCCCCATACAGGACACAGGAAGCATCCACTGAGGAACTGCACTTCTTTCCTACTGCTGTGTATTTTCCCAAACACTTTTTTCCAGGGTTCCTACAAAATATTATAGTGATGAACGCGAAGCAAAACACAGAGGGAGTCATTTCCACTAAGGGCTGTTTTGTTTTGTGGGAGCAGTAAACTTGCTCACAGATGGCAGCTTGGGCTCCCTATGAGTGTTGCTGAAGGTGCCAGAAGGGAGCAGAGGTGCTTTGTCATGGTTCTGGCAGAGGAGGAGAGTGGGGGATGAACAAAAGAGGGGAAAAACTGCTCATACGGTGCATGGCAAGATTGGGTTCTTAGTTCTGAGCAGGGAGGACAAGGGCTTAGCACAGAAAAGGAATGTGCCTGATCTAAAAGACACCAGGAATCCATCCTAGCAAGGCAGAAGACTGTCAGCAAGGCAAGTCCATAACCCTAGAATGGAAGAAAGAACCCATTAGTTCAGTCTGAAACAGATGAGGCCATGGCTGACCCAAGGGAATCCTTGAGAAATCAATAGTACTTTGGTAGAGTTTCCTGCAGCTCTCTGCTCCTGCCTGGCCCAGGAGGACTCCAGCATCTTTTATCAGTTTCTCCTCCATAGCTCATGCACACATGTCTGAGTGGCAAAGGTCAGACATAAATGTTACAGATGAGGAAATACAAAGATCTATAACTGAGATTAGGAAGCAGGATTCCTGAGGGACACAGGGCTTGCAAGAAATTTCTACTCCACCCCTGCAGTGTGGCAGCCTCAGCTCCTGCAGGGCATGGAGACATGATGCTGTGTCAGTGTGGGTACTGAGGGACAATCTGGGGTCATTCTGCTCATGTGGGGTTCAAGGACAGACACTCTCACAAGTTGTGTTCATGGAAATATCCCCCCCTCCCCTCCACTGCCCCTATAAAATGCATGTGGGGCATGGAGAAATCAGGTACGTGTGTCCTGCCCTACACAAACAGATCTAGGTTGATCCTGACTACACTCCACCATTCATATACGTCTTATAATGCTAGAAAAAGGACTCAGGAGTCCCCAGGGATACCTTATAGTGGCCTCCCAGTACTTGAATGGGCTTCAAGAAAACCAGGGAGGGGCTGTCTGCCACAGCATAGAACAATAGGATGATGGGCAGTGGTTTTAAACTAGAGCAGGGCAGGTTGAGATTAGACATGAGGAAAAAATTCTTCACCATGAGGGTGGTGAGACACTGGAACAGGCTGTCCAGAGAGGTGGTTGGAGGCCCCATGCCTGGAGATATTCAAGCCCAGGCTGGCTGAGGCTCTGAGCAACCTCATCTAGTGCAGGATGTCCCTGCATATTGCAGGGAGGTTGGACTAGATGGTCTTTGAAGGTCCCTTCCAACCCAACAGTGTATGTTTCTATGATTTCACAGCCACCAAACCCTTAAAGAGGGACACCTTGACAGCCAGAGATGCAGCTCTTGCTATATTCTGTCCAATGTGACCTTGAGGACCACTGTGAGTTAATGCCCCAGGACCACAAAGCAAATGGGACTCACAAAGGTCTATTCCCAGCCTGGTGGTGCATTAACCCAATCCACATCCAGGCTCCCCATGAGCCCTTGAAAGGAGCAACCACCAGTGTTGCTGCCTCTAGTTAATCTCACCCTGGATTAATTAGGAATCATGAAAAGCTGATGGCTCTGAAAGGTCTCTGAATCTCTCTGTTTAATGTTTTACTCGTGTAATTTATGTACAGTAGCCCTGAGCAAATAACCATCTTTAATGACCACATCATCATCACGAGGCCATTAAGAGGGGATGGAACACAGGGGAATCTCAGATATGAATAACAAAGGGATGTGCAATGTCTGTCCTTTCACTGCCATGATTAGCAGCTGCCAAAGCTGGTGCTGCCACCTCCTCCTGGTCCCCTCCAGGGTGCTGAGTGTGCAAAGCAATGAAAGGTCATTTGTCTGCATATTGACACGTCCTATAACAGCCAGGCTGCTGGCATCCTTTGGGGCATGTTTGTCTTGTAGGGTGACAGATGAGGAAGCAGAAATACAGGCACAGAAATGGAGGCCAACACATGGCCTTAAAAGTGAATGATCATTTTCAAATTAATTGATGTAATGGCCCTATCAAAGTTCAGTTATTTAATAGCCTGGGATAGATTGCTCCTGTCTCCTGTTATTCCATCCTCTACCCTGGCAGGAACAAAAGCAGTCAGTGACTTTTAAACCCCTAGCAAATGCCACTTTTTGTTCCCTTTTGCTGGGAGTGCTGCAGGGATGGCAATAGCAGCTCTGGACTGCTGCAGCACCAGTGTGACAAGTGCCCTTAGTCTCCTCTGTCAGAGTCAGGAAGGTGGGGATGAGCTCCAAAGATAGCCCTGTACATGACAGCCTGTCTGGAAGCACAAGTCTCTCCAGCCCAGCCTGTGACAGGGTACAACTTAGAGGAACCAATAAATAATTGACTAAGGCAGTGATTAATAAAGGTGGCACAAAGCACAGAAACCTTGTGCTGAGCTGGATCCCAAGGTCTCTGCGAGGATAAAAAAGCACCACGTCCTCCTGGGAGCCAGGGACAGTCAGCAGGGCTGAGGGGAGAGCTCATCTGTCCCACAGATCCCACAAGTGCCCTGCCATCACCTGCATTTGAAAACCCTGCATTAGTTTGGCTTTGATTTTAGAATCACCAAGCCTCCAGAGAAGCCCTCTCTCTTCTTTGTTGTAAAATTAACTAGTGTGTCTTTATCCCATGACTGTCACCATATCTAGTTATCAAAATGAGGGCATTTATCTTGGGACTGGCATCATTTCAGCTGCACTGGGTTAAATTGCTGCTCAGGGCAGGACTTTTCACAGGCACCTCGGGCCCCTGTTCATGTGTATTCTCCTGCTGGGCACAAAACTAGCCCTAAGTATGATGTGAATGAAACCCACTCAGCTCAATGCTGAAGAAATTCAGCAAGGAGATCAGGAGCATGGTTTTGCTCAGCTTGTATCCCATGGGAAAAAGGAAGTTGAGTCCTGGGTAGAGTCATACTCCCAGCTGGGAGCAACAGGATGAGATGCCAAGGAAGAGTACAGTATTGATGGGGGTCACATAGAATCATAGAATGGTTTGGGTTGGAAGAGACTTAAAGATCAGCTAGTTCCAAACCCCCTGCCATGACCAGGGACACCTCCCACTACACCAGGTTGCTCAATGCCTCATCCAGCCTGGCCTTAAACACCTTCTGGGAGGGGACATCCACAGTCCTGGTGGTTGCTTTGCACAGGCTGAAGTTCTCAAGCACTTGAGTTTTGGAAGAAGCCCTTTCAGAGATGTGACCTCTGTCAGATTACTCACAGCAGATACCAAAGAGAAGAGGTAGGGGAGAAATCAAAACTACGAGGACACAGAGAGAAATCCAACTAGTGAGGGTCAGAAAGACTGATGAGGAATCTTCCTGTGATGAAAGAAATAATGGGGGAGAGACAGAAGAGACTCTTCCCTGTCCCACTCCTTCTTCATGCTGTTATTTCCTATTTATGTCCCAATGAAATGCAGGTATGGTCAGACTGAGCATCATCAAGAGGACAGATTCCAGTCCTCATTTTTTGAGGCAAGGCTCTGATTTGTTCTTCACCCTGTGTTGTAATTTACTTTAGCAGCTAGAAGGTTAATTGTGTGCTACATAGAGCTTTGAGCTCCCTGATTGAAGGTGCTGCTGAGAGCTAAGTGTTGCTTGTAGCTCTGATTTCGCCCTGCTCACCAGGGTGATAAATTATGGGGAGATGAGAGAAGGCTGTTGAAGCTCGCAGGCTGCTGAACATGTTCTTGCTCACCAGAAGACAAGGGTCAGTGCTTTCCTGGTGCTGCACCTCCCACATTGTCCCAGGGTTTCTCTGGGGTTGTTTTTTTGTGCTATGACTGAACATCTCATTCTTTTAAATCTCATCCCCAGATTTTACCAGTGTCAGTGAGAAGAGCTCCGTAATGGGCTGGGCTACTTCAGAAATAGGTAGGCAATAAAATGCCTCCACCTCAGAGTCATCTGCCTGGGAGGACACACTGATGTTGGCAGGCACCTGGAGAGGACATCTTGTCCAACCTGGGGAGGACATCTTGTCCAACCTCCCTGCTCAAGCAGGGCCACCAACAGCCAGTTCCTTGGGACCATGATAGGGAGGAAAAAGACATTTGATGGACATGACCACCATTGGCTCAGGCTTTGCAGTCCACTGGACAAAAAACAAGACCTAGGACACCAACAACAGAAGGTGGCCTATGATGAAAGATGAGAACCAGCTCCACACCATCTCCACTGAAGGCTCCAGCTAATTGCATCTGCTCCCTCCTCAGGGATACAGCTCTGGTGCTAGGAAGGGCTCCTGTGAATGACCTGCCTGAGTCACACAGTATCAGGAGGAGGGACTAGAATGGCTCACCCTGATTGAGAAGGACAGAATAAGGCAACAGTGACAGTGAGGTGATGCTAAAAAGCAGCACACAATGGGAGCAACCCTGAGGAGTCCTCTTTCAAGGGTCTACAGCTCTGGACCTCCACTGCCTACCTTCTTGTAGCCATGATAAGGGTGAACAGGGGTGTCCGAGTAGGGCTGGGAATGTGATGGGGTCTTGTTTGTAGCAAGGATGCTCCTGGTCATTGCTTCAGGGGGTGTGCTGGAAGGAGGGAGCTGGGCTGGGCTGAGGCTTTGCCATGGTTACAACAGGCTACCCTGGTCCCTCTTGCTGTCCCTGTGCTGAGAAAAGGGAATATCTAGGGCAGCAGCTTGATGGAAAGGATGGGTCTGTGTTATTGGGCTGTCCATGCTGGCTGTCACATGTGCTGGAAACAAGGTTGTGGTGCTGTGATTGCAGCCAGAGCCTCTGGGTGCAGCCTGAGCCACCAGATATTGGTTTTCCATCTTCATTTTGTGCTGGTCCTGTAGAGCTGAGTGCTGCTCTCGCCACTGAGAGGATGACACCATCCCCTCCAAAATGAGATTAGGGGCCCTGCTGTGAGCAAGAAGATGGGCTGGCTGCAGCAGAGGCTTGTGTGAACCTGGTGACCGTGGGGATGTGTGGCTCAGTTGGCATCTCTGCCTTGCCTGGCCCCTCTCTGCCCCTCTCCCCACCTCAGAAGCCCCTCAAGTCCCTTCCCTGTGCATAATGCAGAGAGGGGCCAGGAGCAGGAGGCACTGAGCAGCTCTGCCACAGGCAATTTTCAAACCCAGTCCTTTAATGACAATTCAGAGACACCCCTGTAGCTTGGGAGAGGTGAGGGATCCTTGTCTGCTCCTGTTAGCTTGAGACAAAATTAAGTGGAAAAAAAATGGAGGGCTGTAGTTAAACCTGACTCTTGTCATTTAAACCTCCTAGTGAGAGGAGGAGGAGAGCAAGACCACAAAGTGGGTGGAAACTCAGGTTTCAGGGCAAATCCTTACATTTATGCCCTGGTAAATCTGTGAGGATCATGTTTGAGTGAGGCAGCAGGAGCTCAAAGCCTGCTGACAGGGTGAGACTCCCCAGAAATATCTCCCAAGGACCACACCAAGACTCAGGGTCAGCAGCTCCCCTGAAGGCACCTGCTTTTGTAGCCCCCAAGCTATGAGGGACCAGCAATCCCTCTGTGACAGACACAGAGGCAGTGATCATTGCTTGCTTTTTCTCTGCAAATTTTTCTCCCTCCACGGGGAGCAGCTGCCTCTTTCCCTGAAATGAGCAGAGCTAAGTTAGACTCAGAGGAATTGCTCCTCTTCCTGCACTTAACTTGAGAGTCACCATCCCATTTTTCCAGATGGATCTGTTCTCCAGACAGCAGCTGGCAGAGGGAGTGGGGGGGGAGGGATGGTTGTCCCAGCACATAATAGAATAGTTCAGGTTGGAAGGGACCTTAAAGATCATCAAATTCCAACCCCCCTGCCATAGGCAGGGACACCTCCCACTAGATCAGGCTGCTCAGTGCCTTGTCCAGCCTAGCCTTCAACACCTCCAGAGAGGGGGCATCCACAACCTCTCTGGGCAACCTGTTCCAGTGTTTCACCACCCTCACTGTAAAGAATTTCTTTCTTATGTCAAGTTTGAATCTACCCCCTTCCAATTTACATCCATTTACATCATTCTGAGGGCAGGATGCACTCGAGGGCTCTGGTCCTTTCTGTACCCTCAGCTTGTCATCTCCTCATGGGTTATGGTCCCTGCTCCACCCTCACCTCATCATCTTCTGGTGTAAAAACTGTTTCCAATCACTCTGCACAGAATGGCAGGGATTTTAGAGATCTCTGCAAAGCCACCTGTGCTGCCTTTGTTACTTGGTTAAATAGCATTATAAATAGCAGCATCACCAAAGTGCCTCCTGTCTTCCTTACTGGCTCCTGGAATCATGAGGGAACAGCTTAAAATCTTTGTAAAGAGGCAGATAAATTTGGGAAGAGTGGGGACAGACAGCTGAGTGACCCAAGGGCTGCAAGATCCTCCCCAGAGCAATGTGGATCTCATTTATTCTCTGACTTTCCCCAGGAACTGTGCATGGGAGCACCCACCACCCTTCTCTCTCCGTTTGCATCTGAAAGGACTTCAGCACCTCCTTAAGCCCCGCTTAGCACCTAGAGAAACCATCTGGATACACAAAAGACACTTGATAAAAGCCTCCCTCTTCAGTGCAGAGCAAAACTAGATAGGAAAACGTGCTGTGGATTGGTTAGAGACGTATAGCAAAGTCCTTTAACAGCCAGCACTTTCTGTGGAAAAGCCCGAGAGAAAAATCACTGCTTCATGCCTTCCTGAAAAAGGTATTTTTTATTTAAGATACAAAGCGTTATTGTGTTTGTGTGCTGCCCTTCATCTGCATTACTCCACTTAAAATCCCATTTAAGAAATATGAAATGATTCTGTTTTCTTTAAAGATATATAAGCCCTGTTCCCAGGGGGATAAAAGAGCAACATAAAAAAAGGGACAGCTTTAGTAAAACAGCACTGCCAGGGGGCATAATAAATACATAAATTACTCACAACCAGCAAGGCACACTCACAAACAGCAGAACAAGCTCCTAGAGTAAAAAGAAATATATTTGCCTGCTAAATAAAACCTGCCCAGTGATGCACACTCCCCTCTGCTTGGAGCCACAGCCCCTCCACTGGCCATGGACAATGTTCTTCAGAAGATGGAGAAGTCACAGCAGTGTCTGTGCTGCCAGGCTGGTGGTGCCTCTGGGTCTCTGATCCTCAGAAATTCAAACCTGTGTCCCCAAAGAAGCTGTGATGTTGTACTAAAACCCACTCTGTTGCTTCATACTCACTCTGGAATGTATCATAGCCCCAGGTCCTTACCAGCAGGACCAGTATATCAGTGAGCCAGCAGTGCAGTGTGGTCCAGCTTCCCAGCAGTCTAAAGCCAATGAAGCTGACCTAAGGTTTCTCATTAGAGATAGTGAATTTGTCCCTTATATACTGAATTATGCATTCATGATGACTATTATCCTCCATCATGGGTGGTTATGCTCTTTTTAATTGGTTAATGACTTTATCTGTACACTGAGCAGGCACTAACGTTGTAGTTACTGTCAGTGCAGTTCATCCCATGTACTTTTAGAAGCTCCATTTGGATATTTGCTGTCCTGTGTGTCCTTCACCATGTGATATCTCAGGTGTCTTTTGTATCTGTTCATTCTCTGAAACATTACCATGTCACTTAGCAGTTGAACTCCTGAGTTCCCTATTAATTCAGCTGGAGTTAAAATAATCAGGTATTTTTCCAGGTATGTGCAGCTCTTCTTTAGCTTGCTGTATTCAACACTGGAAGTACTGCCCTCTTTGGACTTGTGTATTTGACTAGAGATAGGTTATATCCCAAAATAAAATAAAATAAAACAGAAATAGGGCCCCAGGAATACCCATGTGTCTCAGAAGTGGTAGAAAAAGGAATATGGAGGAGGTGGCAGGGCAGATTTGGGAGATGATGTCTCTGAAGTGCCTACAGAGAATCAAGAGGAGCATACGAATCAAGAATCAAGAATACCATGCACCAGGGGATGAGACTGTCACAGCTGGAAGCCTCCACTCTCTTTTCCTTCACTCCAGTGTCACCCTGGATTCACCTGCCCACTTNGATGTCTCTGAAGAGCCTACAGAGAATCAAGAGGAGCAGTAATACCATGCACCAGGGGATGAGATTGTCACAGCTGGCAGCCTCCACTCTGTGTTCCTTCACTCCAGTGTCACCCTGGATTCACCTGCCCACTTCAGGCAGGGTTATTTAGCTCAGATAGGTACCAGAGCCAACTCCATCCACTGTCTGACAAAGGACAGTGCTGTGGCAGGGGCAAAGCTGGCAGACAAGCTGGAAAAGTGCCTCTCCACCCTACAGCACTTTGGGGCTTTCTTTGTCTTTGGTTCTTTGTCACCTTGTACCTGTCCTTATGTCTCTATTTATGGCTGAGCACCAGGTCTCCTTGTTGTAGCATCTGCTCTAATGGGACCTCAGTATCTCTTCCTGCCTCCAGCAGATGAAGCTCAGTGGGACAGCAGGTCCAGGCTGGCTAAAGGAAGTCACAAGGGCAGAAAAATCATGGGGAAGAGGAGTGTTAGTACCTGCAAGAGGGATATGGACAGAGCTCTTTGTCTCCCATCTCCCCATCTGCCTTCTGCTGCTGGTGAAGTTGAGAATTTCCTCTTAGCCTGTTTGTTGGAGCTTGTTCTGACATTTTCAAAGCAGCATTTGAGCTGGATTACTGTATTATATCCTTAATGCAGCAAGGACAAATTGAGGAGTCAGCAACTTCAAATGTTACCTTTCAGAGAGAATGCTTTATAATTAGAAATTCCTAACTGCTTTCATTCATTTTTATTTGCTGTCATCTCAGTTATTCTCTTCCCATCCCTCAAGTAAGGTGCTGAGCTTTTAGCTTGTGCTCTCTCCTCTTGCTCAGTCTCTGCCCAGCTTTGTTTGTCCACCCCTCAAATGCCTTCATCCACCATCCCACACCCAGTGAGGGATGTGGCCATAGCTTGGTGCCCAATGTCACCAAATGGCCACTGGCTTTGCCCAGTTTCATAATCCCTGTGAACTCCTTGTTCTCTCACTCACTGCAGCACTGTTGTATTTTTGAGCATTTCCCTCTCCATCACTCATTTCCTCATCCCTTTCTTTTGTTCCCTGCACTTATTTCCTCATCGTTTCCTTAATTCCCTGCAACTTGGTCTGTTCAGAATTATCCTTTAACTGCTCCACTAATTAACCCTTCTGTCACTATGTGCTATTAAACCTCCCTGATGAGGACAGGCTGAAGGAGTTGGGGTTGTTCAGCCTGGAGAGGAAAAGGGTCAGGAGGGACCTCATAGTGACTTGTCAATACCTGAAGGAGGCTGCAGAAAGGCAGGGGTAGGAGTTTCTAATAGGGTCCAGGATGGCAGGACTAGGAGTAATGGATACAAACTGGAAGAGGGGAGATTCAGGCTGGATAGAAGAAAGAAATTCCTTACAGTGAGGGTGGTGAGACACTGGAAGAGGTTGCCCAGAGAGGCTGTGGATGCCCCCTCAATCCCTGGAGGTGTTTAAGGCCAGGCTGGATGAGGCATTGAGCAACCTGGTGTAGTGGAAAGTGGAACTAGATGATCTTTAAGGTCTCTTCCAACCCAAACCATTCTATGAGATTACTAACCCTCCTTCAAATCCACCTGTGCTGTGACAGTCACAAAAGCCCTGACCATAACCAGCCTGCTGCCTGCTCCATTAGTGCTCATTTGCATTCTCCAAGCATATGGTTTGATGGCAAGTTTTTTGAAGCAGAAACTCTCCATTCATCAGAGAGATACATGGACTCCATGGTGGTAGTCAGGTATTCATGAATCTCCACATAATATTAAATTAATACAGTGGTAATTTATCAGCCTGGCATCTCTTAATCTAACAGGACGAAGGGGCAGAGGGAAGAAAATGGATGCTGAGTTTTTTTCCTTATGCTGAACTACTCAGTCCTGGTACTGGTGAATCATAAGGCACAACACCATAAAGGTTTCATGGGCTCTTTCATAGCCTGGCTGGGCTGTTCTGACAGATCCCTAGCACAGGGTGTTGCAGACCCTGA
The DNA here is from genome assembly GCA_013400935.1 of Turnix velox. Taxonomy (NCBI): domain Eukaryota; kingdom Metazoa; phylum Chordata; class Aves; order Charadriiformes; family Turnicidae; genus Turnix; species Turnix velox. The sequence goes on from VZTY01007482.1 coordinate 24,792, forward strand.
ACCTTGCAGTGTTGGTGTAATTTTCAGACCCTGAACCTCTGGTTTTACTACATCAAAGTCGTAGAGAACAGACAGTGTTACTCCTGGAGCCTGGCACACAAGGTCTGGCCCTGCATTTTGATGCCCACAGTAGGATGCACTCTGCTAACCAGCTGCAAAGGGCAAAGGAGGATTTGAAGAGACCCTGGTGTTGTCTTCAGCAGGACCTATTTATCAGTGGATGTAGTTTAAACTGAAAAGCAAGCAGGAAGGCTGGAGAACAAAATGATAAAATGGCAGGAACCCTCCCCAGAATCAGCCAGCCTTCATGTGCCAGCCCTGAGGGAGCTCAAGGACAAAATTTAAAACCATCATGGGATTTGAGAATTTTTTTTTTTTTTTCAGATTTTATGGTTTAGCTAAGAACAAGTCTGAAAGACCAGAGCCTTCAGGCACTTGTAGGGAAGTAGCTAAAGGTAATGTCTTGGGAAAGAGTCAGTGCTGGTGAATTCAAACCCCTATTGATCCCCACCACCACCAAAAGAGCCCACAGCCACATCCCAGAGGAGACCTGATCGATCCAGTCTGCTCATAGCATGCAGAAAAGTCCCTCAGAAGGGGCTTTTAGAGAAATTATGCTGCCAGAGGAAGAAGGGTGAAGGCCCTCGTGTGGATGAATATGTTGCCAAAGGGAAGGAAAGGGGTTAGAAGTAAATTAACAGTGTCAGAGTGGAGGGAAACCAGCAGGGAACTGCCTGGGTTCTTGTAGCAGGGTCTGCACTGCTCAGCTGTCTCATAAGGAGCCTGGAGTTGAGAGGGAGTGCTCAGGGAATGGTTTGCTGTGGAGCTTCCATTGCTCAGGGGACTGAGGAGAAAGAGTTATGGAAGTACAATGTAATAAAATGAAAGGTGTATTTTAATGTAAATAAATGTAAAGTCAAAGAAAATGCTAATTATGCCTCCCCTGTGGGGTCTGAGTTGGTTACTGTTACTTATGAGTAAGGTAGTAAGATTATAGGTAGTGAGATTAATAGGATAATAGTGAGATTATTAGGATAATAGTCAGATTATAGGTAGTGAGATTATTAGGACATCTCAGAGCCACAGTAAGGGAGCAGGCCATTGTTTTGACTTCAAAAGTCTATCATTCAGAGGAATATGGATGTATTGAAGCACATTTTGGCAGAAGAAGAGGGTGCTCAGACTCCAGTGTCAGCCAGCAGGTGCCTGAGGACAAGGTATATTGTGATAGCTTTTAAAGAATCAAGCCTTCTGACAATGATGTTTTTGCTGGAAAATGACATATTGTTGTATCAATTGTTGTGAGACACTGGAACAGGTTTCCCAAAGAGGTTGTGGATGCCCCCTCAGCCCCTGGAGGAGTTTAAGGCCAGGCTGGATGAGGCACTGAGCAACCTGGTCTAGTGGGAGGTGTCCCTGCCCATGGCAGGGGGGCTGGAGCTAGAATATCTTTAAGATCCCTTCCAACCCAAACCATTCTATGACTATATGAAAAAAACAGGGAAGGTGACAGACAAGGGAAAAAGAAAGCTTGGTAGCTCAGCTTCCCCAGAAAGCATTGATGTTTCATCCATGCAGCATTGTGGCCCCTCTTTGTGCCTGTCTCAGAATCTGAGGACCCTCGTCATTGTTTATTTTCATTATCCCACTTCCACCCACCACTTGTGGATCTGCCCCTCCTGCTGAAGCTGTGAGAGTCCCACAGACCTGCTGTCTGCAGGTTCTTCTCCCTGTCCCTGCTTGCCCACACAGAGATGGAGCAGTTTGGCCATTGCTACCCACAGCTCAGCAGAGCTCTCCCCCCACAGTTCTCACAGTCTGGACTGATTTCAGTGCTGGGAGGAAAATCCTCTCCTGTTTCTCCTGGCAATGAGAGAGATGTGATCCCAACTATTTCATTTGGAATGAAACATAAAGCTAATGTCCTGCTTTCTGTACAAATTAGCTTTCCTGCCCTGAAAGAAAGTTCTGGTCAAATTCCAGTGAAAGTAATTACACTGAGCTCACCTAAGTTCCTCCAGAGCCTGAACTGAAGACATTATTAAGGAATAATTATTTCTTAATTTGCTTCTCTGTACAGCTTTGTACAGTGTTAAATAGTTAAACTCCAAGGGTGTCTGAATTTCAGCCATGGTCACAATGCAGCTGATGGCTGGGTAATATTTCCTGGCTGTTGTCATGATGTAGCTCTTATACAACAGATTTGGAGCTAAAATTTAATCCATTATGGCTGTAAACAACACACTGGGATGTGAAGCAGGTGTAACCTATGCTGTCTGCTGAAAACATGAAGTAATAACTCTGGGAAAATGGTGAAAACCTAACCGTCTGTCTAGCTATTTGTCAGGGTGTAATGTCCCCTGCATCCTGCTATTACTGGGAGGTGGGATTCATCTGGCTACACATGTGTCCTTCTCCAGTCACTGGAGGTCTCATCAGTATAAGCAGCAGAGCCCAAGCCAGCATTAATCTTGTCCTAAAGTATAAAATAGGTCAGTGAATGGCACCTGAAAGTGCCACTTTCTCTCCAGATATTATAAAAAGAGCCCAAAGAGATGTGATCAGACAGAGGCATGAGAAATCAGGAGGAATAAATCCTTCTAGTGAATATCTTAGTAAGTATCTGAGCATCCTCATTGATCCCTGCATGTGTTTACTCTAGAAACTAATGGAAGAAGACACAGACACTGCTCACTCTATTCCTGCAGGTGTTCATCTCCTGCATGTCATGTTCTGGCATGATCACACATGTCCATACAGCTCAACTCTGAGCTGACACGGTGACACCACCACCAGGAAAAGCCAGGGAAAGCTGTCAGTTTGCCCTTTTTTTCTCTGAGCACTGATCTGTGCCAATCTTCTGCCCTTGGACATTAAACTCTCAGTGTACATTCTATCTCAGATGAACTTTGTGAACTCTGGGGCATGATGAGTCCTGGCAAGTAGGAAAATGTGACCCAGGTACCCCTGAGTGGGGAGAAACTGAGGTTCCCCTTGTCAGTTTGTGATGCCTGAATCCAGAGTGTAGAAGCAAGTCCTTTTTACTAGAGGGAAAAGTGATGAGCAAAGAATTGCCATCCCCACTAGGACTGGACTCCTAGGTCTGGAGACCCCTGTCTGGAGCCCTTGGGCTGTCATTTGCTCTCCCTGCTGATTTCACTGCCTATTTGTGATCAGAAAAGGCTGCAGAGGTGGTCTTTCTCTCCTTACCTCCTTCTGTATCCAGAGAGTCCTGCTCTTGCAGGAGCTTTTCTGTGCCCTGACGTGCTGCATTCAGTATAAAAGTGGTTTTACACAAGGCACAAACTGCAGAGAAAATATTTCTTCTCAGACCCTAATCTCTCAGTGAGCAGAAGTGGGCAGCAGCTCAGGTGGCCAGGGTGGACAGGGAGGAGTTCAATTTATTGCTTGGATCATAACCCAGCACAAACAGAGCCACAATTGAAACGTGGAATCTATTCCAGAGAGGCAGGGAGAAAGGCTGTTAGGAAAATGAGTTGGACCTTTCTGATAAGCTGCTCCATTTATTTTATGTCAAGCATAATTCACAGCCCCTCTGTGAACCGAAATGCATTTGCTTTCCCTTCCATATCTTCTCTCTGTGCTGTCCAGGATTTCTGAGCCATCTGTGAACCATTGCCACTGTCCCCAGACCAGCCAACACAAGTGTCCAGACACTGCCTGATTGCAGAATCACTGATAAGATGGTAGGAGAAATGTCAAGAGGAAGCAACCAAGCTCATTAGAAAGGAGAAGAGTGGGGCAGTGCAGTCTGGAGAGGAAACTGCTGTGGATGTCTACCAGGATGCAGAGCAATGGCTGCTCAGGGGAAGAATGAAATGGGGAATTGGGATAATCCCCTCTCACAGCACAAAGGACCCAAAGAAGCAACCACAATGAGAAAAAAAAAAAGTTCTGCTCTTGTTTTGTTGTGTCACAGCACACTATAAGCCAGATTGAGCTCAGTGTGGAAAGATATGTGACAAAACAGTCATAGAATCATAGAATAGTTTGGGTTGGAAGGGGACCTTAAAGATCATCGAGTTCCAACCCCCTGTCATAGGCAGGGACACCTCCCACTACATCAGGCTGCTCAGTGCCTCATCCAGCCTGGTCTTGAACACCTCCAGAGAGGGGGCATCCACAACCTCCCTGGGCAACCTGTTCCAGTGTTTCACCACCCTCACTGTAAAGAATTTCTTTCTTATGTCTAGTCTAAATCTATCCCCCTCCAATTTACATCCATTGTTTCTAGTCCTCCCATCCGATATCATATTAAAAAGTCCTTCCCCTGCCTTTCTGTAGGACCCCCTCAGGTACTGATAAGTTACTCTGAGGTCCCCCCTGAGACTTCTCCAGGCTGAACAACCCCAACTCCTTCAGCCTGTCTTCATAGGGCAGTTGCTCCAGCCCTTTGACCATCTTTGTGGCCCTCCTCTGGACCTGCTCCAACAGCTCAATGTCCTTCTTGTGTTGAGGGCTCCAGAACTGGACACAGTAACTCCAGGTGGGGTCTCACCAGTGCCGAGCAGAGGGGCAAAATCCCCTCTCTGGACCTGCTGGTCACACTCCTCTTGATACAACCCAGGATTTGGTTGGTGCCTTCTTGGCTGCAAGTGCACACTGCTGGCTCATGTTGAGTTTGTCGCCAACTGACACTCCCAAGTCTTTCTCTTCAGTCCTTGGAATCACACTTTTTAGTAGGAACAGACAATAAGAAATTAACCTGAAAACATATCAAAGGGGAAGTTGCCCTCAACACCATGCCCCTTATCAGAACTCCAAAAACTTCCTGCCCCACCTGGTACAAAGGGGAGAAGAAGACTTGTCCCCACAGACCAGCTCTTCTCATAGAAACCACCATGCATCGTGTTCAAGCAACAGCCAGAGTTGAACTGGCTTCCTGGCCCTTATTTTAAAGGCCTGATGGTTTTGATTTGTTCCTGGAGGTGATTGTTTATTCCTCCTTACAAGAGATGACCCTTCCTTCATTTGTTACATGACTTATAGGAAGGCCACATCAATCAGTCACAGCCTGAAGAGTAAGCAGTCCCCCCGCTGATTAAACCTTGCTCTTGGTGTGAAATTCAGCCCGAAGGAAACTTGTCTTTTAACAGAAACCCAGCATAAAGTTAGGAGGAAAAGGAGACTCTCCTTTTGTGTTACTGAAGACGGTGTTCCTTGTGCCCTCACATTACAAATCATAGATCCAGTGGTTGTGTTCCAGTTTTTGTCTGTCAGACGTTATTATCCTCAGACTTTGCTTCTGCACTTGTCAATCAAGCAGAGAAAAGGTGGACTAGAAAAGTCCCCTGGACAGATCCATGGAGACAAAACAACAAATGTTCAGCCCACCTGGACACTTTGACATTTTATTGCAAGGATTTAGGCAGCCTAATGGGTAGGACAGAGCTTTGAGACATCATCCAAGGTCACCTCTCTCTGACAGGACCTGAATGTTAAAACCTGGTGCTCAACAAAGTTCCATCCCCAGCTGGTGAGGAGAGCTTCAGAGTTTCCTTGAAAGCTGCCTTGTTTGCCACAACTTCGGGCTCAGTTTCAACATATTTCATCTCAAATGTTTAGAAACCACATCTACAGCATCATCTTGAGAACCTCATTTGTCAGAGGGCAGTTCCCAGGAATTATTCCCATTTCCACTGAGATACAACAACCTGTTTGCAATGTGTGTTTGGGTGGTTAACAGCTGAGATAACACTAGAGATATGGTTTAGTGATGGTTCTTGTCAGAGTTGGGTTGATGGTTGGATTCAATGATCTAAAAGGTCCCTCCAAGCCAGCCATTTTGTGATTCTATGTAGTCAGTCATTTCATGACCAGGCTGGATGGGTTTTCACCATCTTCTTTTAGTGGGAGGTGTCCATGGCAGAAGGTTTGGCTCTTGATGGTGTTTAAGATCCCTTCCAGCTCTGATTATTCTATGATTTGTGGACTTGGGGATGGAGTGACTTGGTCACAGTACAATTTCTCTGTCACAAGAGTAACTGCAGCAAGTCAAATATTCCCCTAAAAAGAAAAAAGCTTCCTGTTTTCCCAGCTGAGAAGCTCTCCCATGAATCACTAAATATAACATTTATTTCCATAAGTCTTTCTGGACTTTATATGGAAGTAGGTTCTCAATTGCTTGAGGTGGGTAATCAGATGTAAGGCAGTATGCAAATGGAGCAAGTGCAAATGCTAAAATGATGGCATTAGAATTTTATAGAATATAATTATAAATTATTTTTGTACATAATTATTTTTATACGATTAACACGGAACTTGGAAGGGAAGAACTCTTGAAACTTTTGCATGAGGAAAATGAAAATATAGAAAATGCCAAGTAACTGCTGTGGAAACAAAAGTGTATCACAGTGTTATCAGCAATCATTAACATGGGTTTGGTAATTGTGATAAGAAATAAAACATTTCTTTTTCAAGCTTCACTTATCAGTAAAATGGCAGATCTTGGCAAGGCAAAAGGGTACAGCCAACACATACTATAGAATCATAGAATGGTTTGGGTTGGAAGGGATCTTAAAAATCATCTAGTTCCAACCCCGCTGCCATGGAACATCTCCCACTACACCAGGTTGCTCAGTGCCTCCTCCAGCCTGGCCTTAAACACCTCCAGGGATTGAGGGGGCATCGACAGCCTCTCTGGGCAACCTGTTCCAGTGTCTCACCATCCTCACAGTAAAGAATTTCTTTTATCCAGCCTAAATCTCCCCTCTTCTAATTTGCACCCATTACTCCTAGTCCTGCCATCCTGGACCCTTTTAAAAATCCCTACCCCAGCCTTTCCTTCATGTGATAAAAATCATTACTAAAAACTGGATGTGGTTTTCTTTGCTGCTGATGCTTCATGCTGTGGAAATAACAGAATCTGTGACATTATGTCATCTACTTGATTGTTTTCAAGATAAAAAGGTGGCCCAGTGCCTATTTCAGACTGTTAAAAAACATTTTCATCTTTTGACTTTTTACCATTATTCATAGATTAATGCTAATTTTGGTAGGTACCACTGTCTCCAAGTTAAGGGGAAATGAGGATGAATGTGGCTCCCAGGATGAGGTTGAATGAGGATGAATGTAGCTACCAATCCAAAATAATTACAATTATACCATAACTATATACAATTATACCGTAACAATATCTTCAAAATCATCAATAAACAATTTCAATCACCCTTCAGAATTTAGAAAAGCTGTTCCAGTACCACAAGGGTCTTTCTTTTTGGCAACCTTGAGCACAAAGAAATATTGAGGTATATCCCCAGAAGCCTTTTTTTTTTTTCTCTATATTGTGAGCTAAAAGAGTCATTAAATGATTTCCAGTTATTAGGAGTTACTTTCACACATTGAGGGAGGACTTTCCATACTGAATTTTTTATGTTATTAAGCAGTAATAAAGCTGGTGATGCAGAGACCCTCTTTTTTAATATGGCACTATATACAAATTTATTTATTTATTTATCAAGACACTAAAAGCTTTTCTTTTTTATGACACAGCTAATTAAAACAGTCTCATCTCGTGTTCTCTTTATGAGGGACTGTAAATATTGCAGAGTGTGCTGAGAAATGGGTGACAGATTATTTGGCCACAAGCACAGCTCCTATTAAAAGGATGTGGTCAAAGTAGGATGGAAGTAAAGAGGTTTCATTCCATTGCTTCTTAGGATGAGGAGGAGGGATATTTTTGTTTATCAGGAGGCATTAAGGAGGGTTTAGAATCATAAAATGGTTGGAGTTGGAAGATCATCTAGTTCCAACCCCCTGCCATGGGCAGGGACACCTCTCACTAGACCAGGTTGCTCAATGCCTCATCCAGCCTGGCCTTAAATTTCATAATTTCATAATCAAGGTTGGAAGGGACCTTTCAGATCATCAGGTCCAACCATCAGCCCAACTCTGACATACTTCCAAGGTGGGATTATTCACAATTTCTCTGGTCAACCTGTTCCAGTGTCTCACCACCCTCACAGTAAAGACTTTCTTATATTCAGCCTAAATCTCCCCCCTTCCAATTTTTTTTAGTTAATTTTCTTGCTTGTATGATAACTGTTGTGTGCAGAAAGACTCATAGACTACGTGTGGGCCAATGGTCCAGGAGCCCTGGATGCAGAAATACCTGAAATTCAGGTTTCTAAAGGTTCTTTCAAATTCTTACATCATGGGCTCATGTGTTGTGTAGGTATCAATGGGATATTTTATTTTCCTTAAATACTTAAATCTCAATAGGCTGCAGAAATCTATGAAATATAATTGTTAAGTCTGGCCTGGGAATGAAAGTTAATCCTGTTCATACATGTAGAGAGTGTTCTACAAATTCATCAAAATTTTTACAAGAGCTCTAGAATGTGTTAAAGGTGATTAATATGTACAGTTTTAAATAATATACTGCAGTTTACAGGACCTGAATTATTTATGAGAGCAGCAGTAACATCCAGTGGAAAGAAAAATAAATGGATGAGTAAAGTAAATAGCTGTTTTCTAAATGTCACTTAACCTACAATATTATTCCTTCATCTCCAGTTAGTTGCTCCTCATTTTCATAGAACCAGAGAACTTCTGATGTTGAAAGGATCTCTGGAGACAACTAAGTTCAATCCCTTAGAGCAGGCTGTCCAGGACTGTGCCCAGAAGGGTTCTGAATATTGTCAAGGATGGAAACTTCACAATATCCCTTAACAACTTATTCCAGTGCTTGGCCACCCTCAAAATAAAAATCTTTATTTCCTGTACATTCAGTTTTTGGCCGTTGACTCTGGTGCTGCCACTGAGCACCTCTAAGAACTTTGCTCCATCTTTTGTGCACCCTCCCAACAGGTATTTGTACACATTGATAAGTTCCTCCTCATCCTTCTGCAGACTGAATTGTCCCATCTCTCATGTTGTATGAAAGATTCTGCCATCTTGTCATCACCCTCTTGGTCCTCTGCTGGGCTCCCTGGACAGACAGCAGATGTGCAGAAGGAGCTGCAACTATGGGAGGAGAGGCAGAGGAGGCTGTGGCATTGAACAGAGCAGATTATCTTCTCCTGGCAAGTGCCTCAAATCCATTTTGGGGCCCAAAAGCATTAACTAAACCTCAACAAGATGCCATAAGAAGCAAGACCTCTCCTCTGCAGTCTCCAGTACATCCCCATCCCAGTCAGTGCTGTTTGACCAGGCTCAGCCACCTGAGCCACAGGGTAATTTTTTGCCCTGCCACTGCTGCAGCAGCACAGCCAGGATTTATCACTCACAAGGCCACCTCTGGCAGCTGTTGGAATCAAATGGAAAAAGAAACCTTCTGTCATCCCCTGGAGACTCCCTGAGACACAAACTCTGAGCATCTGTTGTGAAGATGGACAGTTTTAATTCCATCCAAGAGCCCACAGACACTCTCCGTGACTGTAGTGTGTTCAACATTGCTTACTTTGCTGGCACGTGCCTGCTCTCACCTCTAGGTATTTTTATTATGTTGCTATCAGTTTTTCTTCTGTATGCCTTATGAGCCAGACTTTTCATTGTGGTCAAAGCCCAGGAAGCATCAAAGAGGGATAAGGTTAGAGGAGGCCAAAGGAAGGGACAGGAATTGCCACCTGCAGCTTGGATACTTTATGTTCTCCTAAGACCTGGCTGCCAGTTCCTCCTGCCACTGCCACCTGATGAATTTTCTTTGGGCTGCTCACTGGGTGCCTTGTCCAGCAAAAGCTCAGAGAGAGAAATTGCATCTACATCAGCAGTTTGAGCACAAACTGGCCACCACTTGTAACTCAGCAGCACTGCTCAGAGCTGGGAACTTCAGGGGGAGTGGAGTGTGCAGATAGACACTCATCTACTGCACATCACCTACTACCAGCACAGATCAGGACCAGGAGCTTTCATGGAGTTTGCTGGTCCAGATCAGTTGGGATCTGTCCAGAGCTCTGCTCAGCTCTGGTGAGACCCCAACTGCAGTTACTGTGTCCAGTTCTGCAGCCCTCAACAGCCCTGATGTTGAAACAGGTGCAGAGGAGGGCAATGAAGATGATGAGAGGGCTGGAGCACCTGCTTTATGAGGACTGGATGATGGAGTTGGGGTTGTTCAGCCTGGAGAAGGCTCAGGGGTGACCTCATAGTACTTATCAATGCCTGAAGGGGGCTACAGAAAGGCTAGGGTAGGGTTTTTAATAGGGCACAGGATGGCAGGACAAGGAGCAATGGATGCAAATTGGAAGAGGGGAGATTTAGGCTGGAGAGAAGAAAGTTCTTTACTGTGAGGGTGGTGAGACACTGGAACAGGATGCCCAAAGAGGTTGTGGATGTCCCCTCTTTGGAGCTGTTTCAGGCCAGGCTGGATGAGGCATTGAGCAACCTGGTGTAGTGGGAGGTGTCCCTGCTCATGGCAGGGGGGTTGGAACTGGATAATGTTTAAGGTCCCTTCCAACCCAAACATACTATGAGTCTATGATCATCTGCTCAGTACAAAACACTTAGAGGAGAGCAGATAAGTCATGGTTGGGTCTCCTCTGGACCCTCTGCACATACTATTTCCCATCAAGAGAAACGAAGAAATGGGTGAGAATTATGCTTTTTGCCTGGGTTCTGCACTGCTGCTGTCCTCCTGTGGTATTGTAGCAAACCCCACAACCATGGCAAGAGCATGAGGTTTAAGGTGGATGTTTAAGAGCAGATATTCATCTCCTGGGCAGCCAAATGTTTAGCATCACTGTGAAACAAATGTCTGGATATTTCCACCACTGATGTTACATGAGAGAGACAGTGGAATGAGGAGTGCCTGGAATGTGCAAAAAGGAGATTTCTTTCCAGCAGAGCTGTTTATTTGGAAATGTGCCACTGATGAAGTTGTTTTTCTGTTTGGTTCCTTATTATGACACAGCACTGCAGTCATTAGCACTTCACATTTAGTGACAGTCGCCTTCCTTTAGAGACTGTTATGATATGAGATTATGAGGAGGAATGATTGTAGTGCTTCTCAAAGGGACCTCGCTATCTCGTCCAAAGAAACTTATGTTAATGTTAAAACACAGACTTAGAAAAGCCACAGCAGCAGCCACGGTTATCAAAACCCATCCCTGCTTTGTTTTGCTGGCCAGACTGGCTCAGGAGGCACAAATTCACACAGAATCACAATGTCAGGGATTGGAAGGGACCTCCAGAGATCATCTTGTCCCATCCAAGAAGGCCAACCAAATCTTGGGTTGCATCAAGAGGAGTGTGACCAGCAGGTCAAGAGAGGTGATTTTACCCCTCTACTCAGCACTGGTGAGACCCCACCTGGAATATTGCGTCCAGTTCTGGAGCCCTCAACACAGGAAGGACACTGAACTATTGGAGAGGGTCCAGAGAAGGGCCACGAAGATGATCAAAGGGTTGTAGCAACTGCCCTATGAGGACAGGCTGAAGGAGTTGAGGTTGTTCAGCCTGGAGAAGAGAAGGCTCAGAGGGGACCTCATAGTAACTTATCAGTACCTGAGGGGGTCCTACAGAAAGGCAGGGGAAGGAATTTTTAACATAATATTGGATGGGAGGACTAGAAACAATGGATATAAATTAGAGGGGGATAGATT
>VZTY01007482.1:36608-81294 GCA_013400935.1 Turnix velox
TCCAGAACTGGACGCAATACTCCAGGTGGGGTCTCACCAGTGCCGAGTAGAGGGGTAAAATCACCTCTCTTGACCTGCTGGTCACACTCCTCTTGATGCAACCCAGGATTTGGTTGGCCTTCTTGGCTGCGAGATCATCTTGTCCCATCCTCCTGCTGGAGCAGGAATACCCAGATCAGGTCACACAGGAAGGCAGCCAGGTGGGGTTTGAATGTCTCCAGAGAAGGAGACCTCAAACCCTCTCTGGGCAGCCACTGTTGTGTCACCCTCAATGAGAGAAAACATTTTGGAATCTCTACCTGCAGCCCTGGTTGGGTTTCAGTGGGTGAGATAGGAGAAGTGAGACCAGAGCAGCCTGTTACCCCAGCATTCATTTGCTCAAATTGCTGAGCACCTGCTACTGAATAAAACCAGCAGTTTCTGCTCCTGGACATGTGTTGGGAGTAAGACTGGGTGAATAGTTGATTTTTCAGTTCAACTACCAAGTTAAAAAGTGAAAAAAAGGAATCAATTTGATCCAAACTGAAGCAGATTATTTTTTTTCTTTTTTTCAACTTTCCTTGCCAAAAAGAAAAATGAAACAATTCCACTACAGTGATTAAAAACAAAAAATGTTTTATTCCAGTTTGGGCCATTCTGAGGAAAATGCACTTGCTGCAGCTTGGAAACCAAAGTTAGAGTATTTTTTTTTTACACTAATCAGCCTGTTACATCAAGCACCAGCAGAGCCTGGAGTCAGCACTCAACATCCACACAGGACAATGTCCCCATGTTCCATGAAGAATCTGGTCCCCTTATGGGGAAGAAAAATAGGAAAGTAGGTGTCTCCTCTAGAACCACATCCTCTCCTCCCCAGAGAAGGCTTTTACTGCTTCTCAAGTGGCTACTGGAAATAGGTAGCTGGGAGTCCCATCCCACTAAGACAGAACTGGAGTTAAACTTCAAATTTTGGACCACAAAATTAGGGAATCATAGAAAGGTTTGAGTTGGAAAGGACCTCTAGTTCTAAACCTCTAGTTCTAAACCTCATCTAGTTCTAAACCCCCTACCATGGGCAGGGACACTATCCCCTAAACCACGTTGCTCAGTGCCTCATCCAGCCTTGGCCTTAAACACCCCCAGGGATTGAGGGGACATCCACAACCTCTGTGGGCAACCTGTTCCAGTGTCTCACCACCCTCACAGTAAAGACCTTCTTTCTTCTCTCCAGCCTAAATCTCCCCTCTTCCAATTTGCACCCATTACTCCTAGTCCTGCCATCCTGTATCCTATTAGCAAGTCCTGCCTCTGCCTTTCTGTAGGTTCTTCTACAAAATGACTGGTGTGAAAGTTGGGGGGTTCCCCTGTCCTAAAGAACAGCCTCTAGTTATTTCTTGGGTCACCTTTCAAGGGAAATGGAAGAGAACACTGATCAAGGAGAACTTTGAGCAAATAAGGTTTTCAACTTCAAGGTAGAAAACAAACAAAACCAGTGGATTTCAGGCAGATGAGAAAGATCAGAATGATGTTAAGATTTTTAGCTCTAAGTATAAGGTTGCAGATTTGTATTTTGCATCTGTGTTTCATGTATCTATCCAAGTCTCCAGGCAAAAAGATTCTCGAAACATCTGAGGCAGCAAATACACCTACACTGAGGTCTCTGGGATTGCAGTGCTGACATTCCACGCATACTAACAGCAGGCAATGGCAGCTGGTGAAAATACTGACATTCTCTAAAGTGAGGAAGATCTGCACCTCCTTATCCTTTGAGGGACTGAGTGACAGAGTCACAGAAGCATCTGCTGGGTGTTACTTGACCAACCAGCCTTCCTGCCCTGTGGCTTTGTCCATGAATCCCTCCTACCTTCATCCCAGATAAACCAAGGAGGTGATGATCATTCCATAGCACAACTGCCAAGGGAAGCAGATAGATAAGTTGTTGGAGGATTCAATCATAGAATCACAGAATGTGTTAAGTTGGCAGGAACTTTCTAAGGCCAACCAGTCCAACCTCCCTACAGAGACATCCTGCACTAGATGAGGTTGCTCAGAGCCTCAGCAAGCCTGACTTTGGATGTCTGCAGGGATGGAGCCTCCACCACCTCTCTGGACAACCTGTCTCAACACCAGTGTCTCATCATCTAGTTCCAACCCCCCTGCCATGGGCAGGAACGCCAGGTTTCACCACCCTCACCATAAAGAATTTCTTCCTTATATCTAGCCTGCATCTACCCTCTTCCAATTTACATCCATTACTCCTAGTCCTTCCATCACATACCTTATTAAAAAGTCCTACCCCCTACCCCATACCCCCTTCAGGTATTGATAAGCTACTCTGAGGTGTCCCCCCCAGTTTGGAGATCTTGTTTTCTGAGGAGGAGACATCAAGCCCAATGTTAGTTGTAAAAAACACCTGGCTGGATAAAACAGCAGGACCATGAGCATGAAATGGATTCTTTTCCCCCCAGCTCCCCCTCTGCAGGATGGCAGAGTCAAGCAGAAGAACCTGGGGAGAGTTGATCCCTAGGAGGAATGGTTGAGGTGGACCACTGAGGTTGGTGGTCTGTGTGTCCTTGAGTGCTGGTGGGCAGCCAGGCAGATGTGTGGTGAGTTGTGTGTCTGCTCTCCCCATCTGCAGAGCAGGAAGAGGAGGATGTCAGTCTATCACCTCTCATCAGCTCAAAGTGTGTTTTGATAAAGAAATGAAAGATGCAAGCTGAGGATAATTGCAGGTTGTAGATGGCAATAATAGCTATCATTTGGCTTGTGGAGGCAATAAACCCCGGCTCAATCACTGCCTGCTTTATTTGGGAAAAGAGCTCAAGCTGCAAACACACAAAATGAAATTTATGAAAAATATATATTTCAAGGCGAATGATTAGCATGTGCCTCTTGCTGTGGTTGCAGGGGGATGAGAACTTCCAACTTTCTGCAGGCTGAGATGAGATGATTCCTTTGAGACCAGCAGGCTGGGAGGGAGATGGTCCATCACAGGCTATCATGGGTAACAGAGCCTGTGGGATGAATTAGATGTCAAGGATGTGAATACATCTAGTGGAACAAGGAGATCTTTGAGGTCCTTTCCAACCCAAACCAAGATAAGAAAAGCCTCAGCTCAGTTTTCTGGTCCTGTGTTTTCTTTAGAAATCCTGGAGCTTTCTGCTACCACATCAGTGTCCTGCTCAGCTCTGTCTGGGTTCCTTTTAAGCATCTCAAGTGAAACCAGACAAAAACCAAAAAGGATGCAATTAATAAGCAGATTGTTTCCAAAATGGGATTCAGAGTGAACAAAACCACATTTTATTGTTGAACAAGTGCAGTTAATGTTCTGGACATAAGGAAATGGAGGAAATTGAAAATGCACCTTCTGAACAAAAATGCTGTGCTTAAGAAATGCAAAAAGAGTTTTGTTTTTCTTTTTTTTTAAAGTAAATTGCACCTCCTTCATGCAAAAGTGGGCAGCATCAAGAGAGCAAGACTCACATAAAACAGGTGAATAGCCCAGCAGTAAAATATTTATCTGCTTCTCAGAGGAAACATTCCAGACTGACCCAAAATGTTGGGGTTTTTAAATCCTGTGCTTTGAATAAGAACAACAAAAATTCCTTCCAAAACAAACTTCACTGGATTTTTAAGCTTGGTCACTGACATGAAAACTCTATTATTTTCCCAGATCATATCTGAAGAAGTGAAGTTTCAATCATCTCCCTCCCAGAACATCTTCCCCTGTAAAATTGATCTCCAGGGAGAGTTTTCCTGACAGTCGACTTAACCATCCTTTCTCTCATTTTCATCCCATTACTCCTGGCAAATTATTTTGTTAGGGTTATTGTGGTGAGTGATGGGTATTCGTGAGCCTGTCCTTACTCTGATCTGCCTATTATGGGATGGGAATATGGTTGGAAAGCCTCTTACTACTGATGGAGCAGTAATTGTTTTACCTTTAAATATCTTTTCAGTAAAATACTTCAGGTCCATCCTTTTTTTTTTTTTTTTTGCATACGTGGGACTGCACCCTCATGAAATGGAAACTGCACAATTAATGGCCCATGTAGCTCACTCTGGAGCTGGGAGGTCTGTCAAGGAACAGAAAAAGGATAGAAATTGTAAGTCCCTGAGTTCCTGAATGTTGTGTCCAGTTCTGGGGCCCTCAGTTCAAGAAGGACAGGGAGATGGTGGAGAAGGTCCAGTGCAGGGCCATGAAGATGATGAAGAGATTGGAGCATCTCCCTTATGAGGAAAAGCTGAGGGATCTGGGTCTCTTTAGCTTGGAAAAAAGGAGACTGAGGGGATATCTCATTAATGTTTATAAATATGTAAAGGGTGAATGTCAGGAGGATGGAGCCAGGCTCTTCTCAGTGGCCTCCAATAATAGGACTCAGGCAAAGGGTGTAAACTGGAACACAGGAGGTTCCACAGAAATATAATAAAAACTTTTTCTCCAGTAAGGTTGACAGAACATTGGAACTGGCTGCCCAGAGAGGGTATGGGGTATCCTTCTCTGGAGACATTCAAAACCCACTTGGAAACCTTCCTGTGAGACCTGATCTAGGTGTTCCTGCCCCATCAGGGGGACTGGATTAGATGATCTCTTGAGGTCCCTTCCAATCCTTGATATTCTGTGGTTCTGTGATTCCTTATAGAACGCTAGCAAAACAGAACAAAAAACTGTTTTCATCTTATTTTGCTGTGGGAACAGGGGTCATCTTTTTCTTTCCTCTGAAGATTGGGCTTTAGGTGGCCTAATGTATTTGCAGCACCCACAGTCACAAAGCACAGCAGGGGGGAGGACACCACATATAAATCCCATGCAGAGACCACCATTTATTGTTAATACTCAGACTCAGTGCTGATGCAGAGGGTCCTTGTCATTCATACATTGTGCTGGATACGTTCCCATAATACATACTCATAATAACAAACCAACACAAAGCAAGTAGTATAAGAATCTAGCACAGATCTGAACACAAAAAGCAGCAAAATCAGTCCCTATTTTTCTTAAAAACCTGGTTTTTTTCACCTTCTCCTGAAAATCAGAGTTGAAGAAGCAGGGCAATGAAAGAAAGAACAAGAATTAATCAATAAAGAAATTCTGGAGCTTCTTGTGTTGAACACCTTATCAATGGCACAGTGTAATCATAAATGATTTTCACAATGGACTGGCCCAAACACTGAAATTATTCTTCAGGGCAGAGCTCTTCACATGCTAATTGAGGTTGTTGAGTCCCGAACACCAAGGATACACCAGGGGCTACTTTCATTCATTGGGTTTAGGAGAAGTATTTACAAATCTAAAACCTTAAATCTCAGGCTTTGTAGTCTTAGCTAAAGAGCAGAAATGGAGCTAAGGCTGATGTTAGCCAGGACTTTGCCTTCATCCTGGAGATTAACTGATTGATTGAGTTACATGTAGATCATTAAAAAGCACACATGAAAAGAAACATCCCCAGGGTGACACATCCAGCATCCTCGGGTATCAGCCCAAGTTCTTATGAGGGGTTGTTTCACCATGGATGATAAAATATGGTTTGTCATCTAATTACTGCAGACTGTAGTGGCTTCTGTAGTTTAAAGGGCTTATTAAATTACTCTTATTTAGCTGTTACTTTCATGCTGCCTCTCTCATCACTCAGTCAGACCTCAGCATACCCCGTTAGCACCATATCCTCCATCTCCCAGGTGCTGGGCAGCAGCACCTTATCCAGCTCACATGGACCAGTGGAAGCTGTGGCAGATGAGAACTGGCCATTAGATGCAAGGCAGTTGCAAATGTCACTCCATTGCTTTGGCTTGTGCAAGGACAGATCGATCCAAGCAGCTCTGGGAGCTGTAAACCTGGTTTGCAAATGCAACACCCTCTCTGCATTTGTGCACAGAAGTGATCAAAATGGTAAGAGCCCGAAACATTAAAATCATTTGATGTAGTCCTCTTTGTTTCCTGACTCTTCTGTAGGAGGGGATTGTTTGGGCACAGAGAAATTAGCACTGTTAATTTGCTGCAAGGCAGGGGTAGCTATATGTGTTCAAGAAATGCAACACAATTAATTAGCCTCCAAAAAAAAAGAAAAAAAAGCATTTGAAGTGTTTATTGCAGGATCAAGCTCCTGGTTTTATAAGCAGATGGGAAAATAAAGTGCTAGGAATGACATGGAGAAAACAGCTGCACTGGGAGCAGAAGCCTAATTCATAATTCAACAGACTAATCAGTGAACATCTTCTGCAGTTCCTCAGCTGTAATGGAAGAACGTGAGGAGGCAAACGATTAGGCTGCTTTATTTCTTAAAGAGGCTGCTACCAATTAGCTTCCTCTCTCTGTTGCCCATGTACAAACCTAATGATGTGGTCCATGTTATTAAAGAGACAGAGAAAAGTAGGTCAGCCTAAAATAATTGTCTTAATGATAAACACTCCGAGGCGCAATTTCAATACAGTTTGCTGAGAATTAATTAAAAGAGTAAAGACCAGTTCACACTCACTTCTCTGATCTCTCCCATTCGCCTGCCTGAAGAGAAAGGGCTGATGTTTTGTTGCTGCTGCTGTTTACTCTTTTATTGCTTTCTAATAGTGACTTGGTGGTGGTTCATCTCCACACAGATCCAACACAACTTGGCCTTCAGGGTGTAGCTTTCTCCTTCCTTGTCTTTGCAGACATTTTTGCGTCACCTGCCTCCTCACAGAGACAACTTGCCTGCTCTAACCTTTTGCAAAAGCAGAGCATACAGCAAAGTTGTCTTTAGCTGAGGTTTTAATCAACTTTGAGAAGTGGAATTTTTTTTTTTTTCCAACACAATGTTTTACCCTAGTCCTTTCAAACCAACATCTTGTCAGCCTTTGCATTTCCATATAACAAATGTATAAAATTCAATGAGGCACCTTGTCAGCTTTTCCTCTTTGCACCAAACCTAAAAAACATTTTCAAGTTCTTCCAGCAGCATTATTCTTAAAGCTTTTAAAAAACTTCATGTGATGTAAAAGTCCCATCTTTTTTCCCCCCAACCTGACTGAGATAAAAACTGATGCTCAGAACTCATTGATACTATCAGGATGTACCTGGTGGTTCTGACATTTGTCTAGAGACCAGGCAAGAGCCAGAGCCACACATCAGAGTCACTGCCTGAAGAACAAATACCTGAGTCCTCCCTGCTGGGCACTTTGAAAGCACCAAACCTCCTTTTTGGATCTATCTGCCTCAGAGCATCCCCTGCCAGCTTCTCCCACAAGAGCTGCTCTTGTAACCTGTCTGAGTTACCCTCTCTCTTGCCAAGCTGAAGTTTTCCATCTCCTGTGTCTCCAGAGCAAACTGGGGCACCAAAGGTGTTGCCTGGATGTGAGCAAAGCTTTGCAGACCAAACTTGTGCTGCCACCTTCTGCAGAGGCCAAACCAGCCCTTCCCAAGGCATTGCTTTCTAAAAGAACCTCACAGAGCAGAAGGCTCTGATTAAAAGAAAAGTCATTTTCCATGTCTCCATTCAAGAAGTGTATTACTGAGCTTTTCAATAATTACTGAGCTAATCTGACATTCCCCATCCTCTCTAACGGATGGACTTGATTTCCAGCCCTTCATTCAGTGTCGACTAGAATCTGATTAATAAGATGCTACTTGTTGGAATTCAGTTTCTCTTATTCCCCAAGGACATTATATTTTTAGGAAGAATTTTAATATTACAAAGGACAGCAGGTAATTGGCAGGACCATTGATGATGCTGCTTGGTAATTTATGGGCTTTCTCACTACTAGGAGAGGTCTTTCCCAGAAGATCCCACCATTTCATACAATCATAGAATAGTTTGGGTTGGAAGGGACCTTAAAGATCATCGAGTTCCAACCCCCCTGCCATAGGCAGGGACACCTCCCACTAGACCAGGCTGCTCAGTGCCTTGTCCAGCCTAGTCTTGAACACCTCCAGAGATGGGGCATCCACAACCTCTCTGGGCAACCTGTTCCAGTATTTCACCACCCTCACTGTAAGAGATTTGAAGAATCTCTTTCATTCTGGGGTCTGTTGACCCTATGACACATTCTTATTGTATTTTCTGAACATCACAAATGTCCCTGAAGATCAGGATTTCATTATCTCTTGAGGTTCAGTGGGATCAGTGCCTGTGCAGGTTCAACCACAGCTCACCCTAAATGAAATGATGCTTTGCTTCCCAGGTTCCCATAAAAAGGTGAAGATGACAGCTAAACCCATCCCAGGTCTGTTCAGGATGTTTCTTCCCAGTTCCCCTGGGTGGGTCCCTACAAATTTGTGGGGACATTTGGTATATGATTTGTGTAGATACAGTTCAAATTGTAACAAAAGTCTATTTTAAAGGCAAATTACCTCAAACAGCACCATGCAGACCTGCTGAGGATGCCAAGGAAGGGCAGCACCACTGGATTTATGTCCCAGCCTTGACCCTGCTGTAGCCTGCTCTTGGCTGGGAGCTCACAAGAGGCTCTGGGTGTCTGCCATCATCTCAGAGCCCATGGCATCCATCTGGAGAGAGATCATGTTGACTTCTGCAGCCTTCCCCGTGCACCCCCTTGGTGCTCTCCTGCTTTCTTGAACTCCCCAACAGGCTCTCCTTGCCTGTGACATCTCATCCTAAGCCCCATGTGGCTGAGATAATGCCTTCTGCAGTCACAAGGAGAAGGGAGGTTTAATTAAAGAAGTTAAATCAAACCTTCAGTGATCTTGGGGGGGGGGTTTAGAACCTGAGAACTTTGTTATAGAGATTTATTACTCAAAACAACAAAAAGTGAAGAAGAAGCAAGTGATATTAAGCTAATGAAAGTCTAAATAATTTAACTGAGAGAAGAATTCTCAATAATTGCTGGATTGTGGGATTTTTCCTCTCAAATGTCAGGCCTGTTTTCTCCAAAGCTTTCACCCACAGCTTGTGTTCCCTTTACCACCCACTCCCCAAAGCTTGCTGCACTGCTTGGAGCCATCCCTGTGTGTTCCTTGGTTTATCCTCAGCTGATAATATCTGATAAATATTTTTGGATGTCACTGATGTCACTCATTCTCTCAGTCATCCTCTTTAAAAATGATTTCTAGAAACAGGCAAGCCAAGTAGGCTGTCCTAAACCTCTAGGTCAACCACAGATCTTCTTTGTTTCTTTGAGCTTTAATTTTATTTTATTTTATTCTTATATGCTGTGCAATAGAGAGCCTGTGCTTCCAACAGCAACATCCTCAGTGACATGTGGCAGAATAATTCACCTCCATTCTGGAGGCATCACAGGCCACCACCACTTTGGAGGAGGATAAGTTGCTTGGTTTCCCTCTGAATGAGCAGATGGACTCAGTACTTCCATCAGCTGTTGGGAACTTCTGCAGTTTGGAGGCTACAGATTCTTGCTGTTTCATTACAGTAAGGAATACTTTATTTATAAAAATCCACCTCAACACAACACAGTCAGGTGGCTTTTTACAGTTAACTCTTATCCTTCTGATTACCAAAGATTAGGAAACATGGCCTTCAAAGATCATGGTTAAATGTGTGTATTTAACCATAGCAATTGTCTCTGGTGGGACAGTTTCCCAGTCTGACTTTCAGAAATGGAAAGAAGAGCAGAAGGACATGGATTCTGGTGTGATGCCCACTTTGATCTGCATAGCAAATGTCAACTCAACATGTGTGGGACACTGTCCATGCTGTCCTTATACACAATCTAGTGGTGGGGGCACTGGATGAGCCAGATTGGGGTGTGCTGCTGCTTCTCCCAGCTGCCATGGCCATAATTAGGGAATGCTGGACTGAACTCAGGTGATGTTTTTCTGCTTGTGCTCCAAAGAATTTCCATTAGCATTATTTTTGTTATGACCCAGCTGATGTTAACTCATTTAGACTTGTTTGATGGTGAGGACCTCTCTGACATTTGCAGATATATTTGCCTGTGCCACTGAGAAGTCTTTTCCATGGTGTCAATGACCTTCACAGCTCAATTTTTTTGTTTGTTTTCTGCTGGAATTTTTGCAAAACATGCAGATGCCCAGAGCCTGGCAGGGGCTGTAAGAGGGATGCTCCTGCCCTGGCCTGCTGGTAGAACAGAATCATAGAATCATAGAATAGTTTGGGTTGGAAGGGACCTTAAAGACCATCGAGTTCCACCCCCCCTGCCATAGGCAGGGACACCTCCCACTAGACCAGGCTGCCCAGTGCCCTGTCCAGCCTGGTCTTGAACACCTCCAGAGAGGGGGCATCCACAACCTCCCTGGGCAACCTGTTCCAGTGTGAAGATCTGAACCAAAAAGGGAGGAAAGAGATTAAAATATTGCCATGCCACTTGGTATGTGTTAGAATACTGTATAATGATGAGTAGGGAGAGTTATCATTATAAGGGGGTGTAAGCAATGTCTTAATGTAGCAGATACTGACAGCCTTTGCATACTGGAGGTGGTACTTGTTTCATTCCTCACTGAGAAACATCCAACATAAGAAGCTGTTGGCTTAATAATTAATTCATATCATCATCAGAGTGCCAGAATAAAGGAAAAGACTCATCTTTTGTCAGGTTGTTAGCTGTCTGTATCCTTTTGAACTAAATAAAGGCAAGCTTTCAAGAAAAGAGAGGAAGGCTCTTTTCATAGAATGTCTGAGGAAGGAAGAGACCTCCAGAGATCATCAGTCCTCCTCCTCAAGTACAGGTAGTCCAGGGCTGGATCCAACTGGGTTGTCAATATCTCTAATATTTCCTATTTTTCAGTCCATGAGGATTTTTCAAGTTGCTTCAAGGCAGTTTGTTGTGCTGGAAGCAGCAGAGCAGATCCAAAATGATCAAAAGCGATTAGGGATTCCTGGGAATGATCTCCCAGGAAGCTGCAACAAACTGTAAGTAATTATGATGTTACAGCTTATTGTGTACGTATTAGTTTAAAACCAATTATTAAACCCCCCAGAAGATACTTGATATAATTATTCTCATTTGGAGAGACATGCTTGAAATAACGACTCTGATCTGCGGAATTGCATTAGCTGCAAATGCTCAGGGAGAAAAGGCACAGACANTGCCCTGGCCTGCTGGTAGCACAAATATGTGAAGATCTGAACCAAAAAGGGAGGAAAGAGATTTAAAATACTGACATACCACTTGGTATGTGTTAGAATACTGTATAATGATGAGTAGGGAGAGTTATCATTATAGGGGGGTGTAAGCAATGTCTTAATGTAGCAGATACTGACAGCCTTTGCATACTGGAGGTGGTACTTGTTTCATTCCTCACTGAGAAACATCCAACATAAGAAGCTGTTGGCTTAATAATTAATTCATATCATCATCAGAGTGCCAGAATAAAGGAAAAGACTCATCTTTTGTCAGGTTGTTAGCTGTCTGTATCCTTTTGAACTAAATAAAGGCAAGCTTTCAAGAAAAGAGAGGAAGGCTCTTTTCATAGAATGTCTGAGGAAGGAAGAGACCTCCAGAGATCATCAGTCCTCCTCCTCAAGTACAGGTAGTCCAGGGCTGGATCCAACTGGGTTGTCAATATCTCTAATATTTCCTATTTTTCAGTCCATGAGGATTTTTCAAGTTGCTTCAAGGCAGTTTGTTGTGCTGGAAGCAGCAGAGCAGATCCAAAATGATCAAAAGCGATTAGGGATTCCTGGGAATGATCTCCCAGGAAGCTGCAACAAACTGTAAGTAATTATGATGTTACAGCTTATTGTGTACGTATTAGTTTAAAACCAATTATTAAACCCCCCAGAAGATACTTGATATAATTATTCTCATTTGGAGAGACATGCTTGAAATAACGACTCTGATCTGCAGAATTGCATTAGCTGCAAATGCTCAGGGAGAAAAGGCACAGACAATTCCTCTTACTCCAGCAGGATTGGGGAGCCTGAACCCTGATATCACCAGAGAAGGACAAAATCAGTGGGTGATGGCATCAGCCTGAGTCCTGCCCTTGAGGTGGTTCTGCGGGGTCAGCTTGATGGGTGTGATGAGAGGCTCTTCTCTGTGCATCCAGGAATCCCTCTCTTGGGATGTTGATCATCAGAAGGCTGGAGCTCCTCTCTGATGAGGACAGGCTGAAGGAGTTGGGGTTGTTCAGCCTGGAGAAGAGAAGGCTCAGGGGGAACCTCAGAGTAGCTTATGAATGCCTGAAGAGCACCTGCAGAAAGGCTGGGGTAGGACTTTTTAATAGGGTATGTGATGGCAGGACTAGGAGTAATGGATGCAAATTGGAAGAGGGGAAATTTAGGCTGGAGACAAGAAAGAAATTCTTTATGGTGAGGGGGGTGAGACACTGGAAGAGGTTGCCCCGAGAGGTTGTGGATGCCCCCTCAATCCCTGGAGGTGTTTAAGGCCAGGCTGGATGAAGCATTGAGCAACCTGGTGTAGTGGGAGGTGTCTTTGCCCATGGCAGGGGGTTGGAACTACATGATCTTTGAGGTCCCTTCCAACCCAAACCATTCTACAATTCTACAGTTTCCTGAGAGTACACAGAACAATTATTCAACACACATGTGGAAAAACAAGCACTCTTCTGACCTGAATTTCAATTCAAAGAAGGATCATTTAAACTAGAAACAGGGAAGCTCTGAGAGGCTCCAGGAAAACCATTCTCTCTGCTGCTTATTTATCTTCTTTTCACACATGTGAATAAAATCCCTGTACTCAGCCTTCACTGGAGTACTGGCTGTGGGAGGGATGGGGAGGAGGTCACACTGACTGCACCAAATTGGTTTATGTATCTCACTAAATCAGATTACAGGCACTAGACAGGAGATTTAAAATAAATTGAATATCAAAAATTTAAATGTGTTCTATGAATCTGCCAGCTTCCACGAGAGCACAGCATTCACAATAATTAAGGGATGTAAAAATATGCACCCTGGGAGGTTTCTGCTGGGTTCTAACCTTTAAGGGCATTCCTCTGTTGTGTTATGAAGCTCAGTTCATCCATATTCTCCAAGTGGGTTTTTGACATCCAAGCAGCTGCTGGAGTATCTCAGTTCTTCTCCAGTTCTAAATTCCAGCCTTTCCCAAGGGGTTGGCCCACTGGAAAGAGTTAGCAAATGGCCAGAGAAATAACTAAAGGTTTGAAAATCCTTGAAAAATCTAAAACTTCTCAAGAGAGTCTGTGAGTGCTTTGAGCAAGCAGCATGATGGAGGTATCTGAGATAGAATCCTAAGCAAGGCTTTGCTAGATTGTTATTTGATAATAAACAAAGTTAAGGGAAGAAAAATACAGGTATGCCTTTCTTTTTCCTTTTTTCTCACTTTCCAAACCTTTATTTTGGCAGTTGTGCTTTGATCATTCTGCTAAAGTAGGTTGAGTTGCAGGAAGAACACTGGATCAGGCTGCCCAGAGAGGGTGTGGAGTCTCCTCTGGAGACATTCAAAACTCACCTGGACACCTTCCTGTGTGACCTGGTCTAGGTGTTGCTGGAGTAATGGATGCAAATTGGAAGAGGGGAGATTTAGGCTGGTTCTAAGAAAGAAATCCTTTACAGTGATGGTGGTGAGACAGTGGAACAGGTTGCCCCCTCTCTGGAGGTGTTTAAGACCAAACTGGATGAGGCACTGAGCAACCTGGTGCAGTGGGAGGTGTCCCTGCCTATGGAATGGGGGTTGGAACTTGATGATCTTTAAGTTCCCTTCCAACCCAAACCATTCTATGATTCCATGTAAGTGTGACAGTGGTTGTAATTAGCCATTAAACTCAGCAACTAATGTTCCCACAAGCCTGTGAAAGGCTATTTCTAATGATATTGGCATTATTCTATCTGCATTTCATCCTGCATGTTTTCTATTAAGATTATTTATGTGCCCCTTAAAGGGAGGCCTCACAGCCTCTATTTGCCATTCTGAGACAGTTGCATTAACTTTATCTAATGGGACATTTCAGCTATAAAACAAGGAACAATTCCAGTTTCAGTCTATACTTCACAAAGTTCGACATTAATTACGGCAACAAGCTTAAGAGAATTAGAGAGGACTAATTAATGGGCTGCTTCATTGTTTGTCAGAAGTGATTTCTTCTGTTATGAAATGGAGCTTCAGACCAACTTTACAAATGTGAAGTAATCATGGATGTGAAAATATATCTCCTTCCAGAAAATGTGGCAATAATTTCTGCTGGGAATGAAAGCTAATCAGAAAGTCACCTCCAAGCCTTGCTGAGCTCTGATCCCAATATCTAATTTTAATTCTTACTTTACATTAAACTTGTCCATTTTAGAAAGCAAATTCTTCTTCCCCCCCTTTTTTTTTTGCAGAAAATAAATTATCATAACTACATCCACAACATTCCTTACTTGTAAAATGAAGCTTTTTATTTCAGTGAGGTTTCTCCTTTTGGTTTTCATCTGTCATTTTCAACCTTTTCTTCTTGGTTCTTGTCCTTGAGAGACAAATGTTCTGTATCATTTTGGCTGGCCAGTTGTGCCATTAGACAGGACTTTCACAAAAGTGATGCTACATTTTTCATCCTAGAATATTTGCTATTTTTAAACTCAGTGGGGTTTGGTTTTGTTGCTTTTAATTTTGGAATTTGAGCTTTTCTAATAGAAAACATGTTCAGAAGGGAGGTAGGAAAAAAGGAAAGGCAAAGAGACTGGCCCTGGTGAGACCCAAACTGGAGTTACTGCGTTCAGATCTGGAGCCCTCAACATAAGAAGGACATTGAGTTGTTGGATGGGACAAGAGGAGGGCCACATAGCTGATCAGAGGGTTGGAGCACCTCCCTTATGAGGACAGGATGAAGGAGTTGGGGTTGTTCAGCCTGGAGAAACCTCAGGAGGGACCTCATAGTAGCTTCTCAGTACTTGAAGGGGGCTACAGAAAGGCTGGGGTAGGACTTTTTAATAGGGTTTAGGATGGCAGGATTAGGAGTAATGAATGCAAATTGGAAGAGGGGAGGTTTAGGCTAGAGATAAGAAAGAAATTCTTTACTGTGAGGGTGGTGAGACACTGGAAGAGGTTGCCCAGAGAGGTTGTGGATGAGAAAGGAGGTCCAGGATTCAAGAAGAAAGACCAACGGTGAGTTGACTGTTCCCTTTTGATCTGACAGAGCCTGTTTTTCCTGCCTTGCCATAAGTATCCCTTCCACTCCTCCATCACCTTCCAATTTATCAACATCCAGCCCCATGTTGCAGAGTATGACTCAGCCCAGTTCCAGAGGCCATTTTTCTCAAAGAATCAAAGCCAAAGAATTCAGGAGAGACCAGCACAAGTTATCTGAGGATCAGAAAAATACACCTTTTGAGAAAAAGACCAAAATACTACATTGTGGTTTTCAGACAGAGCAGTCACTAGATGGCTGTTACAATTTTCTCTCCAACCATCCACATAAAACAGACATAGCCAGGAAGCTCACATTTGTTGCAGGAGTTAAATCTTTTCAGAGGGGAAAAAAAGAGGACTCTTCAAATAAAAATTTGCTGGTGTGCTCAATACTTCTCATTGCAATCCCTCAAATGTAGCTACATCCAGAAGCTGCAGGTAGACTCATCTGGACTGGCTGCACAATGCAGTATTGAACTGGGGATTAGCTGTTGGGGTCCATCACTAGGAGTAAGCTGGATCTCAGCAACTTTTATTTAATCTTCATGTTCAGGCAGAATTTCTGTGCATGAGGCACCAGGTAACACTATCTGGTCCAAAGACCTGTGTTGAATGGTAAGTCCAGGCAGCCACAGAGATATTCAAATCCAGGAGCTTTCTGTTGTCTCTCAGAATATGTTAGTATTGAGTATTGAGCCTCAAGACCCTCTGTGATGACATTTACAGAACAGAATAACATGAGCTCTCTGCCACATGGGCAGGAGGATGTGCTACCCTGGTATCCACACCTGAGGATGGTGGGCAGAGAAATGAGAAGGATTGGTACTGAAGATCCATATGGACATCCCTGCACAGCACAGGGGATTCTGTGATCCAGCTTCTCCCCCAACCAGTGGCACAACACATCTAAGAGGGACCAGAACAGAGGCTGGTGGTGATTGCATGTATGTGCTGTGGCTGTTGGATGACTGTACATTGCAGATCTGAGCAGCTATGGAGCCCTGGGCTACACAGAGATTATTCTAATCCTTTCATTAGCTTAAATCCTGCTTTTCTCCAGCATAGTTGATACTGTTACAAGGAGAAAAGACTCAGCAGTGCAGAAGCACACTTACCCTTTCCTGCCAAGGAGAAGAAGATGGGAATAATCCCCTTTGTTGAACTAGGATGGATGGTGTGTGATTGGCACCACTGGTTCCTCTTGCTAGTCACACTGGAGTGGATGGAGATGCTCTTTGCACGCACAGAAGCTTGGGAAAGGAGAAGCAAAACCCTCAGGAAATGTTTCTTAATTAGGGAGGTTTCATTTTTGCAGATTAACATATTTATTATAACCATTAATCATCCCTTCCTGTGTCCTAACAGAACACAGCTCAGCAGGAACAGGGTACATCACCCTCCTTTGCCACAGTGAGATGGGAACTCCCCACCAAGGGGACCAATGTCCTCTGGGGGAGCCTCATACCTTCTCCTCTGCCATGACCTTGATGTGGGACTCAGCATGGCAGAAGACCTGTCTGGTGCTGCCTGCTGTACTGTATGATCATAGAAAATGTGTGACTGCCCACTGATCCTGGCCAGCCATGTTTGGAAGCACCATGCAGCAAAGTCTGAGCTCTTTACCCTTTATTCATTTATTCTTTCATCTCTCTCCTCTGCTGGTGCTAAGCTACAACCCCTCTAGGAGACTGTCTAAACTTTGAAGTCCACAGTGACCATGAAGTGTTCAAACACAAGCAACCTTATTTCCTGCTAAACCACATCTGCCCTGCTCCTGGAAGAGGAGCAGAAGGGTGGCATTTACTTTCCTCCCTGTAGCACTGTGCACAGCCATCAGCATGAAAGGAAACCTGCTGATCTCTCACTTTCTGAATCTGACCTACTTTCCAAGCCTGGGAAAAGGAGAAGAATTGCAGTGGACTACAGGTCACAGCCTCCAAGGGACATGTGCTCCACAGAGAGGGGCACCTGGGCTTGTGGCAGAAGCTGTACCCCAATAGTAGTGATGGAGGCAGTGATGAGGAGTGAGCAGCTTGTTCCCATGGCTCAGAGATAAGCCCTGATTGTCCTTGGGCAACCCTGCTGCAGAGATGTTACTGCCAGAGCTGCTGTGGAGAAGAGGTCACCCACTGGGATCATGTTCAAGCTGGGTTCTGCCCCTGTGGCACCCAAGGGACCTGTCAGCAGCTCTGTGGTGGCAAGTTTGGGCTTCTAAAACTTGGTGTCTCTTCAGAATTACAACCAGCACTGACCAGAGCCAAGAACTTCCCATGGAAAGTTCCTGGTGCTTCTTAGCAGGAGGAGGTATGGGCAAAGCTGCAGAAGCCAGGAGGTTCATTTTGAGAATTTGTTTTCTACATCTAACTTTTCCTCTTGAAGATTTGCTGGGGGTCACTATAAGAGATGCCAAGCTTGATGGACCTCTCTGGCTATTTTTTGGGTGCACAAAGTTGTGAAAAAAAGCATCTGTGAGCTTTTAGCCACGTTCCTTAAATGTTAAACCTATTTGCCCGATGTGTAGGGAAGAGAGGACACCAGATCTGTGGAGGGAATCTGTTCCTGTCTCCACATAACTCAGGTAATGATGACTTTGGGAGACCAACTGCTCTGCAGAATCAAGTCCCAGCACAGAGTATGGAGCTGGCACGAGCCCTGGCAGGACATAATCAAATTGTATTTGAGCAGACACAATAACAGAGGAAGATAAATGGGTGGGAGTTTAGGAGGGAAGCAGCAACAATGAATAGGGACTGTGAGACCTGATAGATTAAATGAGATAAAAAGCAATGAATATTTATATTTCTAGTAAACAAGGATTAATGGGAAACAGAGAATGTTTATTGAATCCAGAAAGAGGAGCAGAGAGGAACAGAACTAACAAGACATTATGAGGAATCAGAAACTGTGCCTGATAAGCTTTGAATGACCACAGCAAAGAGTAAAAGTGAGGATCAGACTGGTGGGACCCCATTGCTCTGCTTAGTAAAGAGGACAAGAAGCAAACTGGACTTGGGGACAAAAAGAATGACCAAATGGTCCTCCCTGTGCTTTGGCCTCACATCTGCATGGGATAGAGGCAGGCTGTAATGGAGACACCCAGTTCTGTAGGAGCCCAGCTCCCTGCATGCAGGGGATTCACTGCTGCTGGTTATTGTGGGAACAAAGACTTACTTCTGCCCTTCAAGGAGGGGTGGTACCTTCACTCACATTGAGGATGCAGCCTCCCACCTTCTGTTCAGTTTTATTGCCAACAGAGGAGCAGAGCTGGAACCCATATCTCTTTCACTACACAGCTTCATGAGAAGCTTGCAGCCTCGATCCTACCTCCCAGCCACTTTCATAGAATCATAGAATCATAGAATAGTTTGGGTTGGAAGGGACCTTAAAGATCATCGACTACCAACCCCCCTGCCATAGGCAGGGACACCTCCCACTAGATCAGGCTGCCCAGTGCCCTGTCCAGCCTGGTCTTGAACACCTCCAGAGATGGGGCATCCACAACCTCTCTGGGCAACCTGTTCCAGTGTTTCACCACCCTCACTGTAAAGAATTTCTTTCTTATGTCTAGTCTAAATCTATCCCCCTCTAATTTATATCCATTGTTTCTAGTCCTCTTTGCCAGACACCTTTAGCCACAAGTTTGGTCACTACCTGCCTTCTGTTGACATTGCACAGACAAGGAGAGCAAGGGAGGGAGGATTACAGAATCACAGAATGGTCTGAGTTGGAAAGGACCTTAAAGATCATCTAGTTCCAATCCCCCTGCCATGGGCAAGGACACATCCCACTACACCAGGTTGCTCAATGCCCCATCCAATCTGGCCTTAAACACCTCCAGGGATTGAGGGGGCATCCACAACCTCTCTGGCAACCTGTTCCAATGTCTCACCACCCTCACAGTAAAGAACTTCTTTCTTTTATCCAGCCTAAATCTCCCCTCTTCCAATTTGCATCCGTTACTCCTAGTCCTGCCATCCTGGACCTTATTAAAAAGTCCTACCCCAGCCTTTCTGTAGCCCCCTTCAGGTATTGAGAAGCTACTCTGAGGTCCCTCCTGAGGTCCCTCCAAACCCCAGTTCCTTCAGCCTGTCCTCATCAGCTCCAACCCTCTGATCATCTTTGTGGCCTCCTCTGGACCTGCTCCAACAGCTCAATGTCCTCCTTATGTTAATCATTTGGCAGCATGAGCTTGCCTTGTTGGGGCTTTCAGAGAAGAGGAGCTGGGGAGCATGCTAGGCCAAGGACAGGAGTGTGAATGCCTTACCCTGCTAAATTGTCCACCAGGAGCTGAGAGGTGGCAGCCATTCATTAAACATAATTTCCCTTTTCCCATCAGGCTGCAGATTCCGCAGTGATAAAATTAATTAACAACTGCAATTAAACCAAAACCTTCCCTGTTTCATCAGGATGAGTTATCAGGAGCTGGATTTTATAACAACTCCACCATCCAGGGGAAAAAGAAGGGGCTGAAGTTTCGATCTCTTGAGCTCTAAATCACTTTGTTCTCCTTAGAGGAAAATGTGTAAGAAGGCTTGGATCTACCTCTAGAAAGGCAAGGAGCCAAATCTGAATCAGGAGGAGACCTTGATGGCCAAGACATCTAGAAGATGGGCTCCAGCTCTGAGATTGCAGGGATCCTGGGTTCATGGAAGAGACCAGAGGGTAAGAAGGGTCCTGTGTGAAGACCTTGCTTTGTCTCTACAAAAGAAGCTGTTCTCAGGAACCCACCCAGCTCAGCCTTGAGCAACCTTGTCTGACCTTGTCAGCACCAGCAGCTGCTTCTTTTTCTGTTTTCCTGTCAAGGAGGAGGAGAATTTGAAGTTTTGCAGCAGGCTATAATCCAAAGCATCAGAAAACAGGGCTGGTGTTCAAGGTAGCTTTCATGGAAGTCTTTGGCTGGCTGCATGAGGCATTGAGCGACCTGGTCTAGTGGGAGGTGTCCCTACCCATGGCAGGGGGGTTGGAACTAGATGATCTTTAAGGTTCCTTTCAACCCAGACAATTCTATGACTTTAAATTGACCCTGCTCTGAGAAGGAGGTTGGTCTAGAGACCTCCTGAGGACCCCTCAATGTGAATTCTGCTGTGATGGCATAATCATTAATGGGACCTTGGCTCCTCATCTTTTTCTTCAGCTGCTTACTGTTGATTCTGCAAAAATATTAAATATCTTTTTTGTGACTCCTGTTTGCCAGCAGCAAATCTCTCCAGACCTTTTATTTTTGCCTTTTTAATTTTTTTTTTCTTTTTTAAAGCCATTTTGAATTCAGGGTGCCGAAGGAACCACGGGGGCAGCAAACCCTGCAGCCACGAGTGGCAGCCCCTTAATGACAGGCTCTCTGCTACACTGCAGAAACCTTTTCAGAATGCATAAAATATTTGGGTGTTTTGTTGTGTTTTTTTTTTTTTTTTACCAGAAGCACTTCAGGCTTTTTATATGCCTGGTTTTTAAATAAACTAAGCGGTGTTTGCCATGAACAACAAGTCTACTGTCATTAAAGCAATAAAGGAAAGATTAGCACTTTGAGGGGAGAATTTCATTTTACCTACAGGTAGCATTTACAACCCTCTTCATAGGGCCTTTCCCTTCCTCATTCTCTGGAATGGGCTGTGTGCCTTCCTAGCTGAGATAATGAAGAGCCATCAGTGCAGGAATAATAAAATAAAGTCGAATTAATCACATTCAATTCACCTTAATTTCACAGGAAATAAGCAAAAGGGCTGAGTTCCTACAGATACCAAGCTTGGCATGAAGCCTGGAGCAATTTTCTATTGAAATGCCAGGGAAAGAGAGAATCCCTTCGATTTAAAAACTTTACTTTCAGTCCCCAGAGATGTCCCCCCTTCCAAATGCTGTGTTTTTCAATAGGCTGATTGGGGTTTAATAACTGGGACTTAATAGAAATACCCAGGGTTTGCCTCACACAAATGGGGATCTAACAGCCTGAACACTTTGGGGAAAGGAAAAATCTTTCAGAGCCTGTCTCCAACAAGGGGCTGAGAGATTAACACTGACTTGATCCCGTGGGATTATCCCTGCCTGTGTATTTTTAATTTACTCTCTGTTATGGATAGTTGCACTGAACACCTAAATAAATAAGTAATTCAATTGCACAGATTCTCCATCAGATTTAATTTTGTAATTATCTTGTAAAGCCATTCGTGCCCCCATCCTATTAAATAGATCTTCAGAATGCTTTTGTGGGGTTTTTTCCCCACTTTTACAGTAAAGATAGAGGCTGGGAACACAGAGTGACAAATCAGGAAGTAATAGGGAGGAAAATCTTGTGGGAACTGCATCTCAGAAACACCATTGTGTGGGGATGCTGTGGATGAGCCTCTGTCTGCTGACAGCTCTCAGTGCTCTCCCTCCCCAGCAGCATTCACATCTCATGCTTGTGTCCTCCTTGCTTTTCTGCACCACCTAATGGTTCATCACTGTTTCACAGGACAGAGAAAAAATAAAGGGAAAAAAAGCCTTCCCGATGTTGTCTGGTGGCATCAAAAGCAGAGAATTGCCTTAAATCTCCCTTGACTCCTGAGACAGGGCAGTGGTCTGTCTGTCTGATGGCTCTGGACAGCCCCATCTGACTTCCTACCTTTTTCCTTCAGACAAATGTGTCCTTTCTCACCTGTGCTGGAAAGGGAACACACATCTAATAAACCATAAATACAATTATAACTAGTCTTCAGGCTGTGCATGATATAATTAAGTGGGAAATAAATCTCCTTATAGATCATTCAGGTAACTTGTTAGGGCTTGGAGCAACATGGGATGGTGGGAAGTGGTAGGGTGTTGGAACTAGATGATCTTTGAGGTCTCTTCCAACCCAAACCATTCTATGATTCCTCTCTGGAGGTGTTTAAGGCCAGGCAGGATGAGGCACTGAACAACCTGGTCTAGTGGAAGGTGTCACTGCCCATGGCAGGGGGGGTTGGAACTGGATGATCTTGAAGGTCCCTTCCAACCCAAACCATGATTCTAAGTCCATGTAATGGTTGTAAAGTCCTCTCAGTTGTGATTTGGTCCTGGACTGCATGAGCAGCCTCTGTGGATGTGTACAGGATGCTTCTGGTTGTACTTCAGTTCTGGAAAGGAATTTAGGTAAAGTTTTATGGTTTTCTTTAAAACTTCATCTCAGCACTCGAGCTCTTTTCCTTTGGGAATACAGGATGAGGATTGCTAGTTCCTCTTCAGGACCTTGTCTGCAGATCTTCTTTTGAATCCTTTGGGTTTCTTAGCAGGGTCCTAGGTCAGTTGTGAATATCTACATAAAACAAGAGCTTATACCTTCCAAAACATGATTAGTCAGCCTTACACCCAGGGAGATCTCTAGGCAGGCATTAAATCTTTACTCCATTGGCTTTTTCCTGAAGGTATTTTAAAAGACTGAGTTTTAGCCTCTCCTTGTCACCAGAGGGTAATACATCTCTGATCCTATTCAGCACTCTTCCCTGTACCTCGAAATTTGGGGGTTTAATTTTGTTCCACTCTGGAATCAGGAATGGAAACTCCTCTTTGAGATCTCAGTGTGTATGTCACGAAACTCTGTATCTATAATTTTTATGCCTCTGCTGTAAAATGACTGTGTTGCGTTTGCATTTTACATTTGCTGGTGGAATAATAATACTCCTTTTGTGTCAGAGTTAGGGTCCTTGTACTATGATAAAATTTTATGCCTAATAGGAATAATTTTGCTTGTTATGTGGGCACTGCAAGATTTATAATGCCTCTGACCATTCCCTATGTTGCTTTTTCAATGGCCAGGTGTTTTGGATGCTGTGATAAGGACGTTGTTGTCAGTCAGCCACCGTAATTGGCTTTTGAAACAAAGACTTCTGGCTTTTGGAATATTTACAAGCAAGTTGTGACATTTTCGACAGATCAGGCAAAGCTGCTGACTCAAAAAAGCTTATTTTTGTGACTATCAGCAGCATGACCTCCCTGGTATGAAAAGGAAAAGAAGTGATTGTTCTGCTTAGAGCTGACAAGGAGGTTTCACATTCTTTCTCCTATTCACAGCTTATTTCTAATACAACTCAGTAACAGAAACTGCACTTAAAGGGATATATTTCAGCTCCACGCATCCATTCAAGCTCAGGTCAGGAAAAGTTCTGGCTTAGAAAATGTATTATTATGATTAACCACTGAATGCAGAAATGCAGCATCAAAATTCCCACCTCTCCTTGTCACCAGAGGGTAATACATCTGATCCATCATCCCATTTCCAAATGGCATCTCCCTTGTAGGAACAGACATCATTTCTGGCTGCAAATAATTGCTCTTGGTGCATTCAACGCTAAAAAAAGTTGTACTGCTGGCTCACCTTTCTGACAGTGATTCTGGAGCCTGCAGTTGGAGATAACCCAATTAAATGATTGTGAATCTTTTCTTACTGTGGTCATGTCAAGAGAATCTTTGTGAGCTGCCACACAACACCTCAATTTCTGGACATGAAACCTTTGATATCTTTGTCTTTCTCAGACACAGAGGCTCTTCTGCATCACCATCAAAGCTGTGACAGGCACTACAAAGATGGTGGCATGTTCACATCCAAGCCTGACACCTCCAGCTCTTCAGGAGTCTAAAAATCAGTCCTGAAGTTCAGCACTGCTGAAAAACTAGCTTGAGTTTAGGTTCCAGGATGGAAATGACCTGATGTTGGCAAGCTGATATTCTAGGAGGTAACCATAGAAACCTTCCCAGAGGCATGTGTGGAAGATTAAAAGTTGCAAGAAGGCAGAAACATGCTCTGGATTAGTTTCTATCTGCAGAAGGGCATCACCCTGGCAAGGGATTATTAATTACATGTCCTAACTCTGCCCTTCTCAGGAGCTGCCTCCATGTGAGTGCAGGTGCTTCCCAGACAGATGGAAAGCCCCTCTTCCCCAGGGGAGATGCCCATCCTGTCTGCAGGCACTTTTTTCAGCTCCTGCCATGGTGTAACAAGCAAATAGGAAGTTTCATCTCAATGTGAGGAGGATCTTCTCTGCTGTGAGGGTGGCAGAACCCTGGCAAAGTCTGCACAGAGTGGTGGCAGAGTCTCCATCTCTGGAGACATCCCCAGCCTGCCTGGAAATATTTCTGGGTGACCTGCTATGGGTGGGACTGCCCCTGACAGTCTGGGATTCTGTGATCCCTGATGAGCTCTGGTGCCAGTGAAATTCAGAAACTACCAGGGTGAAACATGACTCAGTGAGAGGATCAAACCTGTTCTGGACAGAGCCCTGACATGAAGTCAGGCAGCTGCCATCCACCCATGTCCCCACCAGTGCACACAGCAAATCAGCTTCCCCTGGCAAACAGCCACAGTCCCAGTGCCTACATTTGTACCACTCCTGGCAGCCTTGAATAATTCATTGTGTATTACACTGGTTTGCTTTTAGGATCTCTCTGTTTTCCCATAAATTCCTTGCCAATGTGTAAGATGCAAAAAATGCCAGGGGATGGGATAATTTTTTTGTCCATTTTGCAGAGCTGCAAGAAAAGGTTCAAGATTTGGGGCATCCATGGGCAACCAGCACAGTGCCTGCTTACAAGCAGCTCTATTGAGCAACTTTCATGTACATGCAAACCCCAAATTAAAGCCATCAAAATCGATTTGCTTTAGGAGTGTAGCCCCTGTACTCACTGCACTTGTTTTGATAATAACTAATGAATCATTAGGAGTGAATCGGAAGAGCAATCATGGTTTAATTTGTTCCACAATACTCCTGTAAGATCCCATGTATAGTTTAATTATATTGAAAACCACAAATCATTCACGTAAATTTTCTATTAACTGTTGCTGCTGTAACAAGGAGGAGGGAGAAAAAGAAGGCAAAAAAAAACCCAGCCTCCTCTCAGAAGAGCCCCTCGGGCATTAAAATTCTCTGCTGGATCAGTTTGCAAAATGTTGGTATTTAGAATCATAGAATGTGTTGAGTTGGAAGGGACCTTCAAAGGCCATCTAGACCAACCCCCTGCAGTGAGCAGGGACATCTTGCACTTGATTAGGTTGCTCAGATGTCATCGTGGAGTATGGAGTTGGAGTATTCCCAGAGCATCTCCAGGGAGCAGGGGGCAATGGGGCATCTATTAGTAGCTCTTGCAGAGCTGTCTTCTATGAGCCCACATGCTCTGGAGGGTTCTTGTCTGTTGTCACTCCAGCTGTCACCTACCCAGCTACACTCTCTCATCCTCCTGTGAGACTGTACTTCAAAACAAAAATACATTCTCTATGCAGCAGGTTTGCTTACTCCATCCAAGAGTCACTAAATACACTGCAGATGTTTGATAGTAAGAAATGTGCAGACAAAAAAACTATAAAGAATTCTGGCAGCTTGGCCATTCAGCTCCTCAGCTGTTTGCAGGGTTTGGATGGAATGTAAAAGACTTCACAGGTCTTTGCTGATGATGCTCAGAGGGCTGGAGCATCTCCCTGATGAGGACAGGATGAAGGAGTTGGGGTTCTTCAGCTTGGAGAAGAGAAGGCTCAGGTGGGATCTCATAGTAACTTCTCAATACCTGAAGGGGGCTACAGAAAGGCTGGGGAAGGACTTTTTAATAGGGTCCAGGATGGCAGAACTAGGAGTGAAGGATACATATTTGGAGAGGGGAGATGATCTTTAAGGTCCCTTCCAATCCAAACCATTCATTGATTCTATGAATGACTCCAAAAGGGAGCTGGAGATTGGCTTTCAGCCTGCTATGAAAGCATCAGGGGAACTTGTGCCTCCCACCTCTCCCCATCAACCCCTAGAGCCTTGTGTGAGAAGTGCTTCCTCTGCTCCTCTCAGCTTGGCTACAGCCTGGATAAAGCATGGTGCCCTGAGAAGCAGCTGTTTTTCCTCACTAAATCCTTTCTGTAAGTGACTTTCATGGAGCCCTGAATCCTGCAGCTTTGAGTTTAATTCACTAACACCTTGCTGGGACATCCTTCCCCTCAAGCCTTGAAACTACTTCTCTGACCATGACCTTTCTCCAGCTTCAGCTTGGCCAAATCCCAGTGACATCCTTCCCAATCAAATTTCAGTGCTTTTTCCATTCAAATCCATGTCGTGGCAGATTTCCTTTAGGACAGCAAAACAACTCCCTTTGCTGCCTTTTGGAACAGAAGTTTTGGGTCATTATATATTTTTTTCTGTGGTCCTCTGGGATTACACAGCCCAGAATCTGAAGTCCAGAGTTTCATAACAAACATGCAAGGAAATGTGTAATTATTGTCTAGAGAATTGCATGATTATATTACAAAATGGAGATCTCCTTGTCATTAGCAAATCTCTCCATAGGCACTTTTTTACTGGGAAGCTTTGAAACTATTAGCATAATAAGCTGTTCCTCAAATCCTGATTGCTAATTAAAGCCATATATTATTGTCAGCTCCCCCATTGGTATGGGAGCTTGGTTTTACCTCATTATATTGTAATAAATGCTTCTTTTTTTCCTAGTCTCTTCTTTTTGTTTCTTCTTTTTTTCCCCATCGCTTTTTTCTTGCAAAAAACAAACTTGCAGGAAACTTGCCACGACATAAAAGTGGACTTTTTTTCTTTCCCTCTCTTCTGGAGAGAAACTATATGGTCTATTCAGCATATTTTTCATGTCTTTTCCACAAATAAAGGAAGCCCAATAGCTGTATTGACTGCTCCCAAAGATATCACACAGCTTTGGAGCTAATTAAAAGTCAGTCTCTGTGCAATTGCCATGGAACAAGGTAAGCACAACCCAAGTGAACAGCAAAACACTCACAGATTTTTTTTTTCCTTTGAAACTCAACCCCAGAGCTACTCTGTGCAAATACTAAATGAGAAAGTTAGTTCAAAAAAAAAAAAAAGAGGAAGAAAATGATGGTTGTTACAGCAGCACAGAGGCTATTTAAATAACTTGAGAGTCCCAGAAGGGTTACATGACCCAAAATTACAGAGACAAAAGGAGATGTAAGATGTTAGTCTGCTGTACAACTGGGACAGGCTGAGAGAGCTGAGCTGTGCAGCATCTCCCTGCAGTGATGCTGCCACCCATTAAACATCCCTGTGAGCAATCACAAGGTACCAGAGTGAGAAAAGGCAACAAGAAGAAGCCATGAAGTGAAGGAGAAGGTAATAAATGCCCACTGGAAAGGCTGGAGGTGTTCTCTGTCTACTAAAGATATCTCCTGGCCCCTGGATGTATGCCAAAAGGTGCTCCCATGATGGCTACAGGTTGTCTTGACAGAACAGCCTCAAGCTTTCTGGAGGGAACCATCCCCTTGGTGGGTAAACACTTTATTTTGGGATAGAAGTTCAGCACAAAGGTGAATCATGGCAAAGGATTCTGGCCCCCTGCGAGACAGGTCTTACAAAAGAGCTTCTATGAGGTCCCCTGGGAGTCTTCTTTCTCCAGGCTGAACAACCCCAACTCCTCCAGCCTGTCCTCAGAAGGGAGGTGCTCCAACCCTTTCATCATCTTCATGGCCTCCTCTGGACCTGCTCCAACAGCTCAATGTCCTTCTTATGCTGAGGTCTCCAGAACTGGACACAGTAAAAATCCATTTGGGGTCTCACCAGAATCGAGCAGAAGGGCAAAATCACCTCTCTTGACCTGCTGGCCACACTTCTCTTGTGTTCCAATGTTACTTCATTAAATAACTTACTTTGGAGGAACAACATGAAAATCCTATTAGAATCTCTGCTCAAAAAAAAAAAAAAGCAATTGAAAGCTTCCTTCCCAGGGGTGATGCCTCTTGGAGGAAAGAAATTTGCCTCTTGTAACTTGAAAATCCAGTAGAAAATATACCCCTGACAAAATGAAACTCCTATCAGATCTTGGCTCAGATTTTGAAACCTCAGGTAAATGTCAGTTTGAAAATAAAAACCTGACACGTGTTACATTTTATTCTTGAGAGGACTAGAAGGGTTGGGAATAAAAGGAGAGAATGAAAATTAATTAAAATGGTTTCCAACCTGGGGGTCTGCTCAGAAAGGCTCCATTCATCAGCAAAGCAATAGAGAGACTCTTTGAAGTAATCCCTAAAGATTAAATGCTCAGGAGGAAGAATATAGATGCCATAATGAAAACTTATTTGACCCAAGCAAGGCAAATTCCACAGGAGAAGGTGGGTCACCAGCAAAAGCTTATCTGCTGGCCAGGGTCAACCCATCACACCCATCATCTCCTGGGTGAGATATCTTCCTGGGCTGTCCTCTGCTGTGACCCCCACTCCATCACCTGTAAATCCTCTTTGTTCAGTGTGCAGTCACTGATGTGCTGAGCCTCAGCTTCTGCCTTCTGCATCTCTGCAATGCCTGATGTCATGAAACTCTTTCCATCTTGTACCAAATGGGTTCTCCAATCACAGATCCTCTTCTCCCTTGACCCCCACTAGAGGGTCTTACCTGTATTTTACTCTCCTAACAGTAGATGGCAAATATTACATAGGCAATTCATCTCTCCTAATCTCCTAATTTGGGTGCTAAAAGTCATAAAACTTGGTTCCAGAAGGAATTTCTTCAACTTGGGTGTAGCTGGAGGAATGTACCATGGGGGCTGCTGGGGTTGTGTCCTTTAATGATGTTCAGGGTTCATACCTGAATGTTTTAAGCATCTGAATCATAGAATGGTTGGGGTTGGAAGGGAACTTAAAAGGCCATCTTAGTCCAACTCCTGAGTAGGGACATGTTCCTCTAGGTTAGGTTGCTCAGAGTCTGTTCCAACCTGATTTTGAATGTTTCCAGGGGGCATCTCCCACCTCTCTGAGCAACATGGACCAGGGTTTCACCACCTTCAGCATAAAATATTTGATATTGTAGGTGATGAGAGGCCATACAAAGTCCAGTTCTCCCACTGAGTAAGGATGCAGTGTGGTTTTATTTCACTTNCTCTCCCACTGAGTAAGGATGTCCAACAGCCAATGCAGTGTGGTTTTATTTCACTTCCTCACCTCACCAAAATTGCATTAATTAAAAAGCATTATAAATGGAGTTATAAATCTTTGCTTAATTGTGGTCTCAATAACAATGAATTGATTAATGGCTGCGTAAAGAATTATAATAATTATTATTAAAATTTATACCATCCAGTAATTACTAATACTTATTAAATGCTGGCTAATAGGTGGGATGGAATCATTGAGCCTTCCCTTTGGGGAGTCAGGGAAGTGATAGAGAAGACAGAGTTGTCAGGAGACAGGGGACTGGCTGCTGATGGCTGTCCTTCACCCCAGGCAGCTTCTGACCTTGGTGCTGTGGAGAAAGGAGTTATTGGGTTTTTATTTTTAATAAATTGCAGTTATGGTCTCAGTATTTCAGCTCAGATGTCCATATCACACCCTTGCTGCAGTCCTCCCTGGCATGCAGGGACTTCTTAACCTTATTTACCCATATTGCATTAAAAATATACATGGAACAGTTCAAATAATGTCCAAAAACTTGTATTTGTGTTATTAACATCGTAAAATACCCCCCAGATGTTCCCTCACACTCTTTAGATACTCTCTGTGTGTGGCAAGGAGTGAAGTTTATGCCAAGCCCAGCTGAACCAGTCAAATTTTTATGTTTTTGTTTGTGTGTTGAAGGACTCTTCCATCTTCACTGATTCTTCTGAGGAGGCTGAGATCTCTACTTTGTGTAGGACCAGACAAGAAAAACAGACTTCTCACCAAAACTTCAAGACTCCAACAATTGCCACTAAAAGGCCAGATGTTGAGCACAATGGAGAGGGTAAAATAAGACACCATAGAATCATAGAATGGTTTGAGTTGGAAGGGACCTTCAAGATCATCTAGTTCCAACACTTCTGCCATGGGCAGGGACATCTCTCACTAGACCAGGCTGCTCAATGCCTCATCCAGCCTGGCCTTAAACACCTCCAAGAAGGGGACATCCACAACCACTCTGGGCAACCTGTTCCAGTACCTCACCACCCTCATGGGAAGGAATTTCTTTCTTATCTCCAGCCTGAATCTCCCCTCTTCCAATTTGCATCCATCACTCCTAGTCCTGACATCCTGGACCCTATTAAAAAGTCCTACCCCAGCCTTTCTGTAGCCCCCTTCAGGGTTTGAGAAGCTTCTACAAGGTCCCTCCAAATCCTTCTCTTCTCCAGGCTGAACAACCCCAACTCCTCCAGCCTGTCCTCAGAAGGGAGCTGCTCCAGCCCTCTCATCATCTTTGTGGCTTCCTCTGGACCTGCTCCAACAGCTCAATGTCCTTCTTATGTTGAGGTCTCCAGAACTGGACACAATAACTGCAGTTGGGGTCTCACCAGAGCCAGTTAAAGGGGCAAAATCACTTCTGGAGGCCTTGTAGTGAAAATAAAAGAGCTCATTTATCCACCTTGAAAGAAAAATGAAGCCCTGTTGGCAATGTAGAGGTATCTTTTTTCTTGCACTGCATGGTATCACACTACCTTCATTACCTTTTTCTGTTTTATCAGCATATGCCTGTCACTGAAGGGAAAACTGAGCCCTGGGAAATGCTTCAGAAGAGTCAAATTTGCCAGTCAATGTTATTTCAATAATAGCAACAAATC
Source organism: Turnix velox (assembly GCA_013400935.1). Lineage (NCBI taxonomy): Eukaryota > Metazoa > Chordata > Aves > Charadriiformes > Turnicidae > Turnix > Turnix velox. Next base: position 67,074 of record VZTY01007482.1, read on the forward strand.
CAGCAGCACTCGTGGTGCAGCACTCATGTTCAGACTAACAGCCCAGGCTTGTGCCAGTTTTCCCTGGGACTTTCAGCTCCACATTTTAGTGAGGAGATGGCCCATCCTGTCTGCTACAGAAATGCACAGCATCTGCAGACCGCTGAAGACAGAGATATTAAATTTTATTTTTATTTAATAGACAGCAAAGTAATTCTCTGGTGACCTAATGTGCTAATATCCTACCTGGCATTATGGCTGAGATGCTTACTGGAATTAGCACCATCCCTGGATAAAAAAATGGGGAGACATCTCTGAGTCATGGAAATCTTTGCCAAGACCAAACAAGCTTGTTTCAGCTTCATTCTTTCATTTCCTCCTGAGAAGTTTAAGATGGGTTATTGTAGGCACATCCCCAGAGGTAAGCCCTCTACCCTTTCAAGAAGTCTGTGTCTCTAATCACTGTTGTCCTCAAGCTGAAGACACTCTCTAATATGGAAGTATGGACAAAATCCTTTCCTTTCTAGTGGTATTGAGAAGAGGGGATGGATGAGGGCAATCAACTGAAGAAAGAACATAAAGGGTAAATGACAGATGAATCTAAACCTCTATTTTCTTCTGGGGTGATATGAGCAGGACACACCATCCACAAGGGATGCCTCTTACTAGATCAGACAGCTAAAGAAGAAGGGAGAAGTGGACATCTCAGGACAGCTAGAGGGTCTTCAGGATTGGCACAGGCATCACAAAGAGCCAACTGCTATGGGCATTTGTATTGATCTCCCAGGGCAACCCCATTCATTTTGGGCTCCCAAAGACAGTTAATCTTAGTTAAGAATAAATCCGCTCAATTACTGGAAAGGGAAAAATAGCAGGATATTTATTGGGAGGAAATCGAAAGTAATTACACTGTAAAAAGTTGTGTTGGGGCCTGGAAATGCAATACATTAGCTGTCATGATTCTTCAAGCATTTGGCCAAGACTGTTCTGTCCCATTCCTCCCCAAGACCCTGGAAAGACTGGAGGAGCAGGAAAGAGTCACCAAATGATCCCACTTGGACCTGGTGGTCTTTTTTGCACCTCAATCCCCCATGTATCTTGGCATTTGTAGGAAGAGGAGCAGTGCTGTCTCTGCAGGTCCATCCCAGCCTTTATCTCCAAACTCTCCTCCATGTCCTTATGTATAAGCTGCACACATCACTGCTTCCCAGGCATCTCTTCTTCTATCCTCACAGAAGTTTTGTCTACTGGAGACTCTTCCATTGAATACCATGAGATTTTCCTTGAGATTTATCCAAACTGGACCCCCTCTTCCACCAGCACCTCCTCCTCTGCACCTCCAGCATCCCAGTTACTTCACTGCTATAAGGAAAACTTGTCTTTCCCCTGTCTACAGCCTTGCCTGCTCCTGCTGGCTTTGAATGTGACCTTGTACCTTGAGTCTGAGCTGCTGCACTTCTTATTTGCTCTGAAAACAGCCAGTTAAGACTAGTCCTGTGCTTTAGTAAGCTCTCAGCAAACTGCCAAAGAAAAGCACTCTTTCAAGTGATTTTGCCAACCTTTAAACTGCTTGCAAGCACTTAAATCAGCCAGGCAATGGCAGTGCTGATGTTTTAGCACCCATCTGAGAGCCTCCAGGAGCTCCTGGAACTTCTGCTACCACCCAGTATAACCAGCACTCCCCAGTGTAGGTCGTGGTTTACAGCTGTGCCATCACCCTGTGGTGTCACCATCAGACACAGGGAACTGGGAATAGGGGTAAAGCCACAGCCAGCTATTGGTGCTGACCTTCTATATTTGTATGTCAACCAGGTTGTGGTGAAATCAGGTTGTAGGAGGTGTCCCTGCCCATGGGTTGGAACTAGATTATCTTTAAGGTCCCTTCCAACCCAAACCATTCTATGATATGTTTCTATCAGAGAGTGTGAAAAGGTACTTTGGAGAGCTGTGAATCCCTTGGTGACAGTCCCAAATGCACAATATTTGAGTCACTGTGTGATCACCCATCTGCCACTAAGCTCCAGGTACCAATGTAGTGGGATGCCCCACTCTGCTGATGGACAGTGGTCTTCTGGCTGATTCTCAATGGTGCCTGGAGATCCTTTACCCATCTTCCTATAAGTAGATTCATAGAAACAGCTGAAGAACATTTTTGACATAGTCCCTCTTATCAGCTGTCTCATGCAAGTCATTCTCAAATAAATATATTCCTTCAGGAATACACTTGTAAGATGAAGTCTTCTCAGTGAGCCCATAGGTGGCTCAGGATGACATCTGCAAATTAGGATTTCACACTTCAACCTCCTCTAGGTTTTCTCAAATTTCTGCTAGGGAACTGGATTTAAAAATAATGAAAGGAGAGGCTGCCTTCATCCCCCCCTGCTGTGGCACAGTCAGCATCCACCACATGGAGTAAAAGAAACCCCATGGATAGTAACACCAAGAAGACTACAAAGATCTTCCAGAATACTCTGTGTGTTTGTTCTTTTTCTAATCTACCATCTGTAGCAAAATTAGATCAGTTCTTCTAGAGAAAGAACAAAGACCAAACTGAAAAGTGCACAATTTTGGTGAACCCCAGTGTTGGGTAAAGCAGGTAATGGCATTGAGGGTCAGCACAGAATTATTTGCCCCATCCAAAACTCTTGGTTGCAAACAAAATTCAATTAAATCAGCATCAATCCTCAATTATTATCAGACTTCATTTCACTCTCCTCACTCATCTGCACGGTTGCTTATTGTGGTTTTCCCTGAGGCTGGAGTTACCTGAAAGAAGCATCAAGGCTTTTTCTCCCAGCTCTCCAGAGCTCCCCCCGTTGCTTCGTGTTTACTGGAAATCTCCAGCAGAGCTTCAGAGAGAGAATTCCTCGGCCTGATCTTTTTAAAGCCTTTGATGCAATTATCTGAATACAATGATTTGAAAAGAACAGCGTTTAGCTATCTCCCTTAAACAACCCCTTTGAAATAATCCCTATTCAGGCGGTGGTTATCTTCATCATCTGGCTTCGTTTAAAATACAACAAGAGAAATGCCACCTCTCCCAGAGCACTGGTTGAGTGCTGCTTTTGTCCCAACAGAGAGATGCTGCACGTGGGGTCTCCTTCTCCTCTGCAGAGCAGAGGGATGCACCAGGGGCCATCTTCTGTCCTCACAACAGTAAGACCAAAAACAAAGGCAGAAGAAGCCAGGATTTGGTCCTACACAGACAAAACCTGAGGGAGAGCAGGGCACAGGAGACTTCTGGGAGGAGATAAGAGCTGTTACTCTTTCTGTCCTGGTATTTGAGAACAACGTACTACCATTTTGTAACAAGAGGACAAGAGGCAGTGGTTTTAAACTACAGCAGGGAAGGTTTAGGTGAGACATTAAGGAGTTCTGTCCCAAGAGGGTGGTGAGACACAAGTTGCCCAGAGAGGTGGTGGAGACCCCATCCCTGGAGACATTCAAGACCAGGTTTGATGAGGCTCTGAGCAACCTGATCTAGTGCAAGATGTCCCTGCTCACTGCAGGGAGGTTGGACTAGGTGGCCTTTGGAGGTCCCTTCCTACTCAACTCATTCTGTGATTCTTGGATCTATAACAAAGGGCTCCTCGAGACCAGAAAGCATTTGCTGCATGGGGAACATAAAATCAGGAGCAGTGCAGGTTGGAGGGGAGTTCAGGAGGTCTCTCAACCTGCTGCTTAAAGCAGGGTGAGCAACAAATCCAGCAGTTTGAAGGTACAGTGCCTCATAATACAGCTTTGATAGTGCCAATATCCCAAAAGTCACCTTCTGCTTATCAAAAATTGTTAATACAACAGAAAGTGCCTTTAAGGAAGATCCTTTAGGAATGGTCCTTCTGCAGGACAGGAAGATTTGGGACAGGGCAAGCTGGAGCAACAGCTGGGAGGTGATGCAAGAGCAGGATAAAGCAAGAAATTAGTAAAATGCCACACATGCTGCAAGGAGCTGCAAAGACAAGTTCATAAAGTGTGAAAGATAGTGTCACTGTGTGATGTCAGTGCTGTTGGTGAGACAGTAAGTTATAGAAATACGTGACTGGGAATGCCAGAGTACCTCCGAGAGCCTACTGTGTGTGAATGGAAGTCCACAAAAAGGCTGTAATGTCATTTGCTTTGGATTAGAGTTTAAAGCTGGATTCTCCCTTCAGTTAGGCAACACCAGTGCCTCAGCTGTTGAGATAAGATAAATGTTTCTTAGCCTACATTTAGGGGAAATTTGTTCATTTAAAGGATGTTGCCACAGGAGCTGGTTATCCTCCTCTGGAGCATCACCACGGTGCCATTACCCTTAGTCACAGGGGGATCCTGGAGTATTGAATTCAAACTCCTTGCCAGCTCAGCAGCTCTCTGCTACCTGGATGCATACGCCTGCAACTCCTTAATCATGTCACTTATCAAGCATAGATTATTTTTAGTGAGTTGGCTGAAGGATGAACCCCAGGGCTGCTTGGATGCAGGAGAATTGCATCACTCTTGAGCACAACTCCTGCCATACATAGACTCCAAACAAAATCCAGCTGCAGGGCAAGTCCTCATAGTAACTTGTCAATATCTGAGGGGGTCCCACAGAAAGGCAGGGGTAGGACTTTTTAATAAGATATCTGATGGGAGGACTAGAAATAATGGATGTAAATTGGAAGAGGATAGATTCAGGCTTGACATAAGAAAGAAATTCTTTACAGTGAGGATGGTGNCACTCCAAACAAAATCCAGCCGCAGGGCAAGTCCTCACAGGACTTGCCCTTCTCAGTATCTGAGGGGGTCCCACAGAAAGGCAGGGGGAGGACTTTTTTCATAAGATATCTGATGGGAGGACTAGAAATAATGGATGTAAATTGGAAGAGGATAGATTCAGGCTTGACATAAGAAAGAAATTCTTTACAGTGAGGATGGTGAAACACTGGAACAGGTTGCCCAGAGAGGTAGTGGATGCCCCCTCTCAGGAGGGGTTCAAGGCCAGGCTGGACAAGGCACTGAGCAGCCTGATGTAGTGGAAAGTGTCCCTGTCTATGGCAGGGGGGTTGGAACTCCATGATCTTTAAGGTCCTTCCAACCTGAACTATTCTATGATTCTATGATTTTGTGATTCTAAGTCCCTGCTGTGCTCACACCATGCCATCAGATCCCTCTGACTCCTCCTTTGGTGACAGGGCTCAGGAAACAGCTGACTGTAGGGCTGAGCTTAGCCACATGTGGGACTTCCATGCCTAAGTCATGGCTGTTGCAGAGCAGCCTTTCCCCATGACAGATTCATCTTGGCTGGGCCGACTAGGTCCTATTTTGGGAGAAGCTGAGCAGATGCATTGGGAAGATGAAATTTGTTCTTTGAATTTGTCTGTCATGGTGTTTGCTCCCCACCCTGATACCTCTCCTGCAGCCAGGGAACACAGCCAGCACCCTCACCTTGCAGATATGAAGCTGCACCCAGCTGATCAACTGCTTAATGGCTTCTTAAGTGATAAAGTGAGATACTGTCTGGATGCCCAAGCACACATGACTCCTCCACATTTTCAGTGAGAAGCAATTACTCTCCAGCCTGCTAGCTGAGACTTGATAAATCAGATTAACCTGTCCCAGCGATGACGGATTGATCCTCCTGTTTCTTTACAACACTCCAGAGCAGGTATAGAATTTAGATGTCTCTGAACCCCTGCAGTGAGGAGCCACCTTGCCTGCAGCCTGGCCCAGGAAAGCCACCATCCTGCTTTGGATGGTGGCTTCATAACATCTCCACTACTGCTGTAGGCATAGTTGGTCACCCAACTGGTAGGGCATGTCCCTAATAGATGGAAAAGGCAAAGATGGAGCAACTCAGCAAAACTGAACAGCTATTTGAGCTTTAAATGGTGGTATAAAACTTAAACAGCAGTGGCATGACTGAAAGAGCATTAGAAGATATGGAAAGCCTTTTTCTGGGTTCCATCTCTGCCAGGTTGCTCGTACATCCCTGCTTCTCCAAGTCTCTCCACTGAAGAAATAGGAACAGCAGCATTTTGACTTCCAGTTGCATCCAGACAGCCAACAGGTCCATCCTGCCCTGCCCATACACCAGGACATGATGTCACCCAATGCTCAAAAGGCATAGGTTAAGTGCCTTGACACATCTGAAGGGGTTTGGAGTTGACAGAAGCAGCTGGAGGACTTTACATGCTTGTGAATTTCTCTGCCAAGAAGAGATACATAAGCAAAAATCTCTTAAGTTACCAATTTTAAAGCATTTATAGCTCATCATGTGAGCCCTGACACTGCACACACCCAGCTGTGACAGCACACTAGAGTGAGCTCCAGCTACTGTAACGTTTGTGGGTTTTATCTCTCCCAAAGCACCTATATGGAGTTTTGACAAATAAAGCTGCCTCACAGTGCATCACTGGAACATGAAAGTCAAACACTCAGTGTGCAGACTTTGGGGAGGGAAAAACTGATGTGTGTAAATTACATCTTCTCCCAAGTGCCACTCTCCACCTCCTTCCTCGTGTCAGCCCTACACTGGGGTTCAGAAAGGCCTGTGCCAGAGAAAGGAGATTAATGTCTTTTCAACTACCCACTGATGGTTCTTATACTAATTAAAACAAATCAGCTGATTTAATGTATACAAATCAGCAGCTGGTTGTCTGTCTAATGTTGCCAAGCATTCATCGTCAGAAAATGGGTTTTGAATTATTTCCCATTGAGAAACAGGAGGTCTGAAGCAATGGAAACATCTCCATTGGTAAGACTGAACTGTATGTAAAGGGTGAGAGTCAGGAGGATGGAGCCAGGCTCTTTCCAGTGGCTTCCTATGATAGGACAAGGGGAAATGAGTGAAAGCTGCAACACAGGAGGTTCCACAGAAATATAAGAAAACTTTTTTCCCAGTGAGGGTGACAGAACACTGGAACAGGCAGCCCAGAGAAGCTGTAGGGTCTCTCTCCTCCTCTGTAGACATCCAAAACCTGCCTGGATGCCTTACTTTGTGACCTAGTCTAGGTGTTCCTGCTCCATCAGGGGGATTGGACTAGATGATCTCTTGAGGTCCTTTCCAATCCCTGTTATTTATTCAAAAGATAAATGTGTAGCACATTCCCTTTGAGAAACGGATCCACCTTGACCCTGAAATCCTATAACCACTTGGGTGACATAGAAAAAACTCTTGTACAGTCTGCAATATCCTTCCTGGAGGTCCTGGCAGTGAACCCAGTAGTGCAGCAAATGTGATGTTCTGGAGTCTTAGCTTGTGTTTGAACAGTTTCAGCTCCTTTGGCTTTTCATGCTCTGATTTATTCCTCCTCTTGAGGATCCTCCCTGAGCTCCACATGATGGAGGGTATTTTTTCTCTTTGTGCTGAGGTTGAGGCTCCCTTCCCTTCGAGAGCCTGAAGAGGGCAGGCAGCTCACAGAGGGAGAGATGAAGGAGGAATGGAGCAGCCAAGCACCAGGGGTGGGAGGGCAGAGGGTCTGAGGCACTGGGCACATGGACAAGAGGCACAGCAGGGAGCCTGTGGCTCCAAGCATGACCCAGCAACCACTGACAAGACTGAGGAGCAGAGAATAAAGCTCAGAAACTGCAGAATGAGCTCCCCTGGAGACAAGATGACAGTGCAGAGTTCACTGCAAGCAGGAAAGCCCCAGACTTACATGGAGCCAAGCCTGAGAGCAGGCACCCACCCGCAGGAAAGATGAAGATATACACAGAAACCTATTTCTGTTCTTTTTTTTTTTTTTCTCCAGCTCCTTGGAGCTGTCTTTATTTATAAATTAAATATTACAGGCTTTTTCTAAAAGGCCTTAGGTTTTGGATGTAAAAACCTCTTCTGGTTTCTTTGGAGAGCCCTCTGTGAGAGAAGGTCTGAGAAGAAACACCACAGAATCTGTCAGATTTGAGACTTCACTAACAAAATCCCCTGCCCTCCACCCCTTGGCACATTCAGCCAGTGGTGTTTTCCTGCCTCACAATCTTTTGTGTTTCTTTAATACTGAATGTACACATCAAAAAGCCTGGAAGATTGGTTGGATCTGCCTTTGTTCACTGCTTACTCTCCATGGCACTTCAGCAACTTGCTTTTCTTCAACATAAATGTGTCTTCAGTCAACTAAAGCAATTAGTATTGAAAACAAACAACACAGCAACCCATACAGGTGTTTTTGGGGGGTGATTTGATAGGTATTGTGCTGGTAACACAGGGTCCAGATTAGGTGTAATACCTCACCCCAAACCCACTATAGTCTTGGGAATAGTCTATGAAACAAGTAACCCTTTCCTAAAAAGCATTTAAATGCCAGATTAGGTTTCCTTGCAATGAGTTTGGTGGAAAGCACATGGATTTCCCCACCTTATAGAATTCCAGACACAAAGAGAAGTCATTTGTGCATGTGAAATTAAAGAGTTTATCTTATTGTCCTGTGCTTTCTGAAGACAAAGTGTTAATTGTCATGGCATCCCACTACGTGGAGGTTTTCCTTGGGTAGAGGAAGTATTTCATGACAAAATGACAGTGGATGGGGAGAGCAGCAAACCTGGAATAAACCCTCCTGGCAGCAGAATGTACATTAGTTCAGATTCAATATCAAGCTCCAGCAAAATCAAAGTATGTGATGAAGATACAGACTGCTGTAATTATCCAGTGAAATATGTCTTCTGGTCCGAATTTCAGACTCTTGGAGAGAATTTCTATCATAAGGCAAAGTCAAGGTCCCTGATGAAACCTTCTCTGGCTCATTCTTTGTAGTAGCTTTTGAAATGACCTCTGGATATTTGGTTCTGGGGAATTTCAAGAAGTATTGAAAAGTGATGAATTGAAAAGCACCTGAAACTCTGACAGACTTCTTTTGGATTTTGCATGTAATTGAATTTTATCCTGCATTGTCCCAAAGTGTCATCAAGATATGATGTGTCTTTTATAGCTTCTGCTGAAGTGTTATCTTCTTGGGACAACAGAAAGTGTAAAGAGCCACTGAGACAGGCTGTGTGTAGACACATTATTAAAAGCTCACTGCACTTTCTGATCTATGTGCATTTCTACAAGTGGATGGGAGCACTGGTCCCACAGTCCATCCCCACATTGAGCTGCCTGCCAGTCACAGGGGTTTAAAATGAGATAGAAATTTCATTCAGCTTGGAGGCAATGCTCTGGGAGAGAAAGATGACATTTTTGTGTCCTCTGTGTGATCAGAATGAATTCATGGGCAATATCCTTCTGGGGCATTATAGCTTGGGTTTTGTGCTAGAGAGGATCAGAATGACCAGAGAGGAGGATTTACCAGTCTGTGCCTTTTTCTTGTTCTTGGGTGTCTTGTGCCCTGTTAAGAGCTGCACTTCAGGAGCAAATGGTTCCTTTTCTATTGTGAAAAAGATCTATTCTGTATCTATTTCTATTTGGGGATGATTTTATTCAGACACTATGCTACTGACACTCTGCTGGGCTGTTAGTCCTCCTTCTACAGCATAACAGGCAGTAGCCAGGAAAATCACAGAGTCATAGAGTGTGTTGAGTTGGAAGGGAGCTTTAAAGGTCACCTAGTCCAACCCCCCATAGTGAGCAGGGACATTTTGCACTAGATGAGGTTGCTCAGAGCCTCATGAAGGCTGACCTTGAATATCTCCAGAGATGGGACCTCCATCACCTCTCTGGGCAACCTGGGCCAGTGTTTCACCACCCTCATGGGGAAGAACTTCTTCCTAATGTCTCATGTAACCCTGCCCTGCTGTAGTTTAAAGCCATTGCCCCTCATTCTGTCACTTCATACCCTGGCAAACAGCCCCTCCCCAGCTTTTCTGTAGCCCCATCAGGTACTGGTGAGCCACTCTAAGTTCAAATTGTTTTCTTAATTTGCCACATGCCAGTGCCAACAATTCTCTTCACATTATTCTCTGATCAGATGATTCTCTGCAGCTCGTGGCATTGGTGTTTCCAGCCAGGAATATCTGTTCCTCCCCAAGAAGCTGCTGGTTGGATGTTTTCCTGGTTGTCTAAGCCACAAAAGAGCCTCCTTCCTCACCAAAAGAGCAGATTCATCCTGGACTGTACATTTCCAGCTCAAGAATGTTTTTAATTGGTTCTGTTTCAAAAATGGGACTGCACAGCCTTTGAAAGGGTCTTAATTCTTATTAATTTTCCCGATAGCAGACATGGCCCTCCTTTGATGTGCAAATGTGAAACTGGTTTTCTCCCTCCCCCCCAACTCCTTGTAGATAGGGATCTCTGGGAAATGAACACACCAGTGCAGGAGGAAGGGACCATTTAGTAGGGAGGCACAGTGGCAGTGTCAGGAGAAGAGAGGCAGGCAGAAGATGGCTGGTTTGGAAATAAAAAGAAAGGGGTTGTAGCCACCATGACACCATTTAGCCACCCATGTTATGGGCACAGCCTCATCTTTTTCACCAGTCCCTGCCAATACCAGTAGCTCCTGGCTGTCTGCCCAGTCCATATGTCATGCCCAGAGGCAGAATGATGGTCACTGCTTTTAACTGGAGCTGTGTACCCACTCCTCACCATCCAGCATGGGACAGAAGATATTCCAGATAATCTTTTACTTGTGGTTTTAATTTCTCACTATCTGAATCAGAGATTCCAGGACCATGAGGACAGATCCAAGAGGCTGATGTGGAGACACCAGTGCTCAGGAGGGACTTGATTTTCACAGCACATTTGGAAGGGTTTTTTTCCCTTCCATGCTCCTCTCTGACCTCCCTCATGTCCCACCTCTACCCTTACCTTATCCCTTACAGATCTCCAGCCCCAATCTACTCAGATTCTGTTGGGTCTCACCAGCTCCATCACACCTTCACTTCATAGTATGAGCTCCTTTCCTCCCAGAGATGAAACCTTGCATTTAACAATGTTATAATACATATTCCCTGCAGCCCCTGTTGTCAAGTAATTCAGCTCATTCTTTAAAAACTGACTTGGTCCCAGTGTGACCATTTGTGTCACCTGCAAAATTCATGTGATGGTTTAATATATGCTTGGCTCTGGATCATTGACAAAGATTAAGACTTTCACAGCACCCTCCCAGGAACTCATACCAACTTGGAGAAGTTTATGACCTTTTGGGGAACATTATAAACCCCAGCAAACTATTTCAGTGAGGGGGCTCAGAGATATCAAAATATCAAAGGACTATATATCAAGTCAAGTAGAAAAAAAAGGAGCAATACCCAATTTGGGAAGGCACACTCCACTATGAAAATTACTTCTGTCAGTTTGGGGTTGTACAAATGAGGGATCCAAAGTGGTAGAGAAGCCATCCTCAGTGAAACCAAGTCCTCAAAGAGATATGTCCAAATATGCCACTTAAAATTTATACCATGCAGCAGAATGATAAATCAAGGAGAGCACTGCAATGGAGCTAACACAGACAAATCAAGCTTGACCATAATAGGGAACTCCTGGAAAAAACAAAGGAGATGATAATAAATGTGAAAAGGAAAGAATTCATTTTCTGGTTCAGAAGTTCTGTTTTAACACAAAATGCAGATGCCCAGTGTGTCTCAAAAGGAACTTTACCCTCTCTGAAGGCAGCTGACTGTTCTGCTCTGTCTGTAGGGGCACATCCACAAGGGGTTTGTGTGTTTGGGAAGGGGATCCTGCAAGCCCAGGCAGGTGATGGACATTTTCCATTCTTTTTCTCCAGAACCAGCAGAGACAACCCTGACCTCAGAGAGAGAATGACAAATGGCAGGGTGTAAATAAAAGGCAAGATGGAAACATTACAATTGGAGACACCAGTGTTCAGGAGGGACTTGCTTTTCACAGGACACTTGGAAGGGATTTTCCCTTCCATGTTCCTCTTGCTCTCCTCCTTGGTTGCCAGAACAGCTGAGATCTGGCTGCACACCCGTGGAAAAAAAAGTAAAGAGTGTTTCCAGCACATGCATCCAACAGACCAACCTCAGAAAGGATGCTTGTAGCAAGGCACACTTTCTCTTCCTTCCTCTCTTGCATGGGCTTGGAGTGGATTTTAATGTTCTAAGCCTGAAGATAATGAAGGGATTAGAGCATCTCCCTTATGAGGAATGGCTGAGGGAGCTGGGTCTCTTTAGCTTGGACAAGGGGACTGAGGGATGACCTCATTAATGTCTATAAATATGTAAAGGGTGAGTGTCAGGAGGATGGAGCCAGGCTCTTCTCAGTGACCTCCAATGATAGGACTTGAGACAATGGGTGCAAACTGGAACACTGGAGGTTCCATAGAAATATAAGAAAACCTTTTTCCCAGTGAGTGCGACAGAAAAGTGTCACAGGCTGCCCAGAAAAGCTGTGGGGTCTCCCTCCTTCTCTGTAGACATTCAAATCCTGCCTGGATGTCTTCTTGTGTTCCTGCTCCAGCAGGGGGTGGGACTAAATGATAAGCCCCTGATATTCTGTGATTTTGCACTGTGAAAATTCCCTGTGTTTGGTTGCTCATAATGATGCAACCCAGGGGCTTTGTTTGCATTTGGGCATCTCTCAGTGGCAGAGTTCCCTGGCAACTTTGATGTGATGTCTGTGTGAGTTATTGGGGGTGGATCTGAGCACACGGAGAGGAGGGACAGTCAGCTTTGACCAAATGTCTTTAATCAGGGCTGTGGAGAAAGACAACAGAATTAGCTCAGCTCCTCCTGGTAGCAGCTCAGCCTGGGCTGCTGCAAGCACAGAGTGGAGGAGTGGTTAAATTCATCAAGAAGGTTCTGCTTCAGGATGAGGCAGTGAAAGCAGCTATTGGTCTCCCACCAAAATAGATGCCAGTAGACCAAGCCCACACCCAAACTCACTAAAATGGATTCAGTCACAACCAGGACCCTTTTCCCAGGACTGGGATCCTTTTCCTGAGTCTTCAGAGGAAGGCTACCAACATCCACAGCAGGTATTTCCATCCTGATGTCAATGTATCCCCTCACCAAAGCCCTACTACTCTCCCCATGGCTGAGGAATTGGGGAAGGTTTAATCCTGAACTGATAAAGTGGTGAAAACAAGGCTCAGATGTAACCATATAAAAGGATTTTTCCATTTAAATACGAAAAATGCAAAAAGCTGTAACTCTGGACTTAGGACTTTGTTGAGGGTGATGGGAAGAAAGGTTGGGAAACTACCACTAATAAGCATTTTTAAGTTCCCTGTATCCTAACTGAAGATATAAGGCTGAAAAATTTAACAGGAAAGTCCTGATCCCAAAGGTTTAATTAGGTGTTAGCATATAATATACATTAAAGGTCTGTACATTTTAACTAGTGCACAGGAAACTCAATGTACCTCTGTGAGCAGCATATCCATGGCATGTCTTCCAACATCTCCCTGCCTCATCCTCAGCAAAATCACCCTGACTAGATGGGAATAAGTGGAGCTGCTGAGAAAAACCAACTGGCATCACCAGCTTGTCACCAAAGGGTCTTTGGTGGCTCCAGGGTCCTACAGTGGAGCCAGATCTTCCTGAGAAATCACCAACAAAGCTCTCCAGAGAGAAGCTTGGAGGTTTGCAAAGTATAAAGATGTGACTTTCCATAAAGCTCAAGGGCACAAATTGTCTGAAGGCTCTAAATTCACACCACCATTTTCATTAAGCAGTAAAATCCATTAAATCAAAACTCCTCACCTGGATTTTTCCACCCTGTCTGGTGTGTTTACCACCAATGGTCAGTGCCCCAGACTGCAATGAACAACTTCAGGACAGCAAAAGTATTGATAGGAACAAGCCTTTTACAAGCCCATGTTTTAACAAATTACTCTTGGAAATGAGAAACCCTGGAGACAAGAGGCAAGGGACTGAAAGGCAGAATTAGTTTCTACTGCTTGGTTTGCTTTTTCACGACTATGTCCTAGCAAACAAACTCTACCCAAGGGCTTTGGGTAATTTCTTCTTAATTTTACAGAGTTTTTGGGTGGCCAAGTCTACAGGGAACTCATTTCCAGAAGGTGCCAAACCCTGACCCTTAAACTTTAATCCCCACTGGAGTTATTAAAGCAGCTGGGTCACCCAGTGGCTTGTAACAACCTTGGCATGAGGCCACATCTAAGGCCTGAGTGAATTTTTAAAAGACAAATTTTCTGGCAGAGGAACAAGTATGGAAAAGAAAAACGAGACACATTACTGGAGTCAGGCCACCTTAGAAGATTTTACAATGAAAATGTGAGGAGTTTTCCTTTTTTTTTTTAATATTTGCTTGCAAAAACCTCCAAGCCTCCCTTTGTCCCCAGCCAGAGCTTTGATGAGCCACAAAGACGATGAGAGGGGTGGAGCATCTCCCTCATGAGGACAGGCTGAAGGAGTTGGGGTTGTTCAG
>VZTY01007482.1:81654-95379 GCA_013400935.1 Turnix velox
TGGAAGTACAGCTCTGGGAACACCACGGCCACTGCCACCCTCCAACCTGGAGCAGTTGGAGATCCCAGGCACAGGTCCCCCAGGTCTGGGGGAAAGATGAAGAAGAAGGAATCCCTGCTGTCTCATTATCATGGAATCACAGAATCAAAGAATATCAGTGACTAGAAGGGACCTCAAGAGATCATCTAGTCCAGTCCCCCTGCTGCAGCAGGAACACCTAGACCAGGTCACACAGGAAGGCATCCAGACAGGTTTTTGAATGTCTCCAGAGAAGGAGACTCCACAAACTCTCTGGGCAGCCTGTTCCAGTGTGCTGTCACCCTCACTGGGAAAAAGTTTTTTCTTATATTTCTGTGGAACCTCCTGTGTTCCAGCTTGCACTCATTTTCCTACAAGGCAAAATGGGTTTGGGAATATCCAACAGCACCATGACCAGGCACAAGATGCATCAGTGCAACCTGAAAGCAGGAGAAGAAGGGGCTGTGGGACCATGCAGGACATCACAAAACATCAACCACTCTTTTCATTTCCATGACCTGGAGAATACACTTGTGTTCTCTTGACACCCAGGTTCTTCTCTGGGGGATTCTCCCACCAAAAAAGGTAAGGATTCTTTTAGAGAAGAAAATAACTAGTGGAAAACAAACAGAGAGAGCTCAGGTTTGACTTGAAAGTGTCACCACAGGCTGAAGGGATTGATGCTCCTGTAAAGTAACAGTGGGCTTTGACATCTCCTCAAGGCATGGCAGCACTGTGCAAATGCTGTGCTGGGGTGGGGGTGTTGGGGCTCACACACTTCACCCACCCCAGCAGCCAGGTTTAACAGAGATATTTTTGGTAGCACAGATGCAGATTCCATCTCTTAAATCTTTAAGGCTTATCAAAGGGTTGGTTGCTTTTTTTTTTTTTTTCTCCTTCCCCATTTTCAGCCCTGTATATTCTTAACCACTGAGATCTTCTTATGTATAATAAACACAAAAATGCTTCTCTTTCCAGCTTTGCTGCTAAAGCCAAGATGATTATAAAGCTAAATCCTCAGCATATGGCATAGGGAATGTTCTTGCAGACTTCTCTCTGTGTCTTGCACTGAAGGGCAAGTTAACCCTTGGTAGCCAAGCAGTGCTGTCCCCCCCACAGCTACCTGGGGAACCCAGCTGAGCCACAGTGTGCTGGGGGACACACACACCCAGGGCTGGTGGCAGGAAGATGGAGCCAGGCTCTTCTCACTGACAAGACAAAGGACAATGGGTGTGAGCTGGAACACAGGAGTTTCCACAGAAATATAAGAAAAAACTTTTTACAGTGAGGGTGACACTGCCCAGAGAGGTTGTGGGGTCTCCTTCTCTGGAGACATTCAAACCCAGCCTGGACACCTCCCTGTGGGATTGGATCTGGGTGTTCCTGCTCCAGCAGGAGGAATGGGCTAGATGATCTTTTGAGGTCCCTTCTTATCCATGACCTTCTAGGATTCTGTGATTTTCTGCTTAGAAACAAGAATCTCCTCACTGAGGGGTTCCCCAGCATGGGATGGTCAATGGGAGGGAGGGAGGCAGAAGGATAGAGGCAGGGGAAAGGTATGGGTAATCCCTGATGTTCTAGGATTCTGTAATTTGAGCACCTCTGTTACCCCAAAATTTTGACCCTGCCCCTCAGAAGCTGGTCCAGCCTTGGAATCATGCAATGCTGGGGCACTGTCCACTGGGCTCTTGACCTGCAACTCAACTCAGGATGCTGCTGGATTCTTGTAAATCCTGGGAAAAGATGAGCAAATGGAACTATCCAAGGACAAGATAAATCCAGAGGAGGTGACCAGACATATAACCTACAAGACAAGAGGATGCCACCACAGGGAGCTGGGCTCCTCCAAGCTGGAGTCAGGAGTGCCAGGCTGTATCCCCAGACACTTTGAACATGCTCCCTGCTGAGATGAGCCTCTAAAACCAGATCTCCCCAAATAATGCTCAGCTGCCTCCTCCACAGAGAGACGTGGGTGACAGGAGAATTTAATCCACCTGCTGCATCCAAACCAGTGGCAGAGATGCAACCAGCTGGTCTGCAGGGGGGTCACTGATTCTGCAGATGAGAAAAGCCCAAGACATTGCAGCACTGAACACACCTCCAGAGGGTCAAAGAGAGTTGCAAATCAGGCATGTGTTTGTCACCAAATGCAGCAGCAGGAAGGGACCAGCCAAGCCTCAGCTTTGGTTCACTGAGGCATCTTTGCATCAGGTGGGAGAACAGCCCCACTATGTGGCTCCTGTGAGAGCCAGTTCATCTTGCACACTGTGCAGGAGCAGGAGATTGAAAGCCTTGGCAGAGAGCAAGGGATAAATGTAGAGCATCATTCAGAGGTGAGTCTAAAAAGTAGAGGAAGGCAAAGCAGATATATTCCAAACCCTGAAAAGTTTTTGATTTTCCTTTGTGCATTTGCATTTGAATACACTGAGGGGTTTTTTTTTCCACATCCTTTCCAAGTTTTGCAAAGTTTTTGCATTTCTAAAATTAATTTCTTTTCCCAGGGAAGGGGAAATTTAGTATTTTTTTAACATCATCTCTCTCACCCACTACTTGGGTGTGAGATGCCAGTACAAGTATTTATATCATCAGAAGGAGACAGGGCTCCACAAATCCTTCAAAAATAGCTAAAGTGCCTTCCCACTTTACCTTGCAAAAGATAAAAAAAGTGATGCTGGTCCCTAAAGTTAGCTGTGGTGATAATGTGCTCTGTGGAAGGTCAGCTCTAGCTGCCAAGGAAGGACGTTGAGGCACAAATGGGCAACTGTTCACAGCTTGAACACACTGTGCCCCAGTGTCCTCTGATTCATGGGCAATTCTCAATGCAAAGGGAGAACAGGAGGATAAGGTTGACACTTCAGAGGCAGCTTGGGAAGAGAACAGGGGAAAATGATAACTAGAAGTGAGCCTGGTGGAGAAGAGGGGCTTATGGGTGCAGCAGCAATGATTTTGAACTAGGGCAAGGTTAGATTAGACATTAGAAAGAGGGGGAGGATGACGTGAGGGTGGTGAGACACTGGAACAGGCTGCCCAGAGAGGTGGTGGAGGCTCCATCACTGGAGACATTCAGGTTTGATGAAGCTCTGCGCAACCTGATCTAGTGTGAGAACGAAGTTCTTCACTGTGAGGGTGGTGAGACACAGGTTGCCCAGAGAGGTGTGGATGCCCCCTCCCTGGAGGTATTTAAAGCCGAAGCGAATAAAACACTCAATAACCTTTAAAATTAGGAGGTGTCCCTGCCCATGCCAGAGGGGTTAGAACTAGATGATCTCTAAGGTGCTTTCCAACCCAAACCATTCTATGACTCTAAGATGTCCCTTCTCACTGCAGGGGGTGAACTAGATGGCCTTTGAAGGTCCATTCCAACTCTATGATCCTATGGCTCTATGAAGTCAGAGGTGCCAGACAAGACTGGGGATGTGGGCCATGAGTAACAGCTCTCCCTGAGCTACCTGGTGGATGGATGACATTCAGCAGCCCAGTCAGTGAAGGTACCAGTCACAAAAGAGCAAAACAGACACTTCAAAAAGGGCTGCAAAGCTGAGAGGAGTTTTTCCACCATCTTTTACATTGTACCCAGGTCTCTGCTTAAGGGAAAGGTACAAGGAACTGAGGGAAGGCTCCTAGGGGTCCAAAAACAGAAGTTTCTCTGAGTATCTCCCACAAATCACTAATCCTGTGAATGCTGAAGGTTGAATTTACACATTTGCAGCTGCAAATACTCTGCAGGTAAAACCCAGCACTCCCTCTCTGGGTGTGACTTTCCCAGGAGCAAGGCAGAGCAGTGCCAGGATCAGGCAGTTTACACACTTGCTTTCCAAGGAGAAAAACTTGAGCCCAAAGTCACTGTTGAGACTCCACCTGTTGCCAGTCATTACTGATGAAATGGATGGTTGCACAGGTCAAACCTGGGTTTTTGATCACATCTCAAAGAAAGGGTACATGTGGGCAGCTGGAGTTGTTATCTGTCAGAAGCTCACACGTGGCACCATAAATCAAGCAGTCCCAAAGGCAGTTCAGAGCCAGAGGACTTCATTTGAAAGTATTCTTGAGTTTCAAAAGCAGGAGATTGCATATCTTTAAAAAAAAAAATAATAAAACCCTCACTCTTTTGCCTTTATTCCTTTGGGATCCTTTAACACTCTGTTCACTGCACATGTTTCGTGCATATCATCAATATATCACCTCAGTGAGTGGTTCAGACAGCTCTTTGAACAGCAGATACATTTTGTTCCGTGGGTTTCTTTCAAATGCATTTTAATCATAGACAAGGAGCTTGATGCCACAGCTCTTGGCTCCTGGGGCCACCATGGCAGAACAGTTGTCAAAAGTGAGCACTCCTGGTCCTGAGTGCAGATGCACTCCCTTGAAGTATCTCTAAGAACATGGAATCATGGAGAACTACTGTCTTTAAGAAAGATGGAGGGAGTGATGAGACATCTAGAAATCAATTCTCTGACTCTGGAAGAAGCTTTGAAGGAGATCTTTTACAGATAGTTTGTCACTCAGTAAAGAAACATCCAGTTCAATGGTTTCGAAGGAGATATTAAACCTCAATGAGGAGAAAAAACATGAAGCACCTTGCAGATGGAAACAGAGGTCACTCAGATATCCACTTTATAAAAAGGGCAACAGTGTTCAGTCCAAACAGAGGGCTTTTTGTGCCTTGCAATGTTATGTATTAGAAGTTTGTTCCTAATTGTGCCAGCAGCACTCCTTCTGTTGAGCCAGGCTGGTGGCCTTGCTCTTCTTCAGAGCCAAGTTCTCAGCAGGAATCTCCTTTGACCTGCAGTCAGAGATCATATTCTGCAGCAAATGACCATGGAAATGTTATGAAGAGGCTGTGGTAACCCATCAGGCACCAAATAAAGCAGCTCAACCTCCAGCATTTTAGTGTCCTGTGAAAGATGACCTGAGCCAGGATGTGATTTTTGGGTACATTGGTCTTTTCTACGGCAGCTGCAACTGTGAGTTAGTATTTCACTATCACTCTTTAAAAATCCACAATATTAATAGTGAAATCAGCTCACCTCCTGAACAAGGAGTGAAACAACACAGCAGAACATCCTGCAAATTGGTTTTGGAAGAGGGATGTGAGCCCAAATGCTATAAAATTGCAAAGCAAGAAGAGGAAGACAGGGCATTGCTCTTGGGATGGCAGGTAGGAGCAGCAAAAGGAGACCTGTAAATCACAGGGAGGTAATCACCCAGCACATCTGGAAGAAGGGGTTGTTAGTGAGTCACTGTGACAAGAGAACTCCAGACCTGACTGAAGGCAGAGGAAGGTCATTTGTAAGAGAGCAGCTCAAACATCAAATGGGCCATCTGTGTTGGTAACACATCATGTGTTGCCTCTTTAAAAACCTTGTAGAAAACTGTGAGCTACGTGATCAATAGAAATTGCAGACTCACCAGTGTAGAAATCCACAGTTTGACCACGCTGTGGTTTCCATGTCCCCTTTTGATCACCTCTTCTCACACTAGAGATGGGGAAATGCCAGAGGAGGACAAGAGGGTGATCAAAGACCTGAAATGGCTGAGGAAAACTGGGGGGCAGGACTCTTCAGTAGAGAAAAGAGGTTGTCATAATGGACATAGGAAAGAAGTCAAGAAAATCCTGAGAGCATGTGGAGGGCTTGGCTCTTCATTTCTCCTCACACAGAAGGAGCAGCCTGATCTAGTGGGAGGTGTCCCTGCCTATGGCTGGGGGGAACTCCATGATCTTTAAGGTCCCTTCCAACCTCAACTATTCTATGATCAAATGAAACCATCAGGAATTAAGCTCAAATAAAATAAAAAAGGGCTCATTCTTCACCCAAAAGGCAAAAGACTTGCTGACCTCCTTGCACAGGCTCAAGGAAGAAGTGAAAAAGGATTTGGAGGAGAGATTCACTAGGGTCTGCAAGATGCCTCTGCAGCAAGAATTTGGACCCCTCAAAGGCTCGTAGAGCATCTAAGAGATGGTCCTCACAGATAATGTCTGCCCAAAAGGCAGGAACTTGCTGCTGGAATTAAATCAGTTTGAGCTTTGATTCTTTTATGGATGCAAATTGGAAGAGGGGGGAGATTTAGGCTGGATATAACAAGAAATTCTTCACTGAGAGGGTGATGAGACACTGGAAAAGGTTTCCCAGAGAGGTTGCTGATGCCCCCTCCCTGGAGGTGTTTAAGGCCTGGATGCGCCACTGAGCAACCTGGTGTAGTGGGAGGTGTCCTTGCCCATGGCAGGGGGACTGGAACTAGATGATCTTTAAGGTCTCTTCCAACCAAAACCATTCTATGATTCTATAAACTGGAGTAAACTCTGAATTTCTGGAGTGGAAGGAGATGGCTTTTTAGGGATCTCTGCTTAAGGCAGGACGTTTACATGTTATCTGCAAATGAAATGAATGGAAACATAACACAATTTGCTGAACTGAGTTAGTGAAGGCTGTAAAGGCAGGGGCTGAGTGCAGAGAGTTTCAGGAGCAGCTCATAATATTGAGAAAGTGGATGACAAAATGGCAGATGAAATCCAATACAGATAAATGTAAAGTGATGCCCATGGGAAAAACAAATCCTGACTTCAGCTGTACCATAATGGGCTCTGAAAAATTACCACTCAGGAACAAGAGCTGGAGTTATAATGTACACTTCTGTGAAAATGTCAGCACAGGGCTCTGCAGTGGTCAAAAAATAAGCAAATTGAATATTGGGAACAAGGAGAGAATGAAACAGAAAGTGCCCACATAAAACACTGAGGTTCAGCTGCAAGTAGAAAATTGTATCCTTCTCTGTCCCCATCCCAACTTCAGAAGTCCCATGGCAAGGTCAGAGCAGTTACTGAGAAGAGTAACAAGGAAGGAAAACCAGATGTTTTTTGATGAAAAGAGATCAAGGGGAGTCCCCAAAGCTCAGGCTGTGGGAGCCAAGGAAATCACATCTCTACAGGCTGATGATGCTGCTGCCAAAGACTTCCCTGAGCACTGACCTCTGGGATCCAAGTGAGCAGATCCAGAACCCTACTGGGCTGATGCAAATGGCCTGCCCATGAAGCAGAGGGGTGGAGAGACAAAGGAGGTGCAAGCACCAGCATGAGGATCCAGATGTTCAGCAGTCTCTTGCTTCAGGGTTTGTCCTCTCTTGCATGCTTTGCTTTTGTATCTCTTGTCTTCATCTTTTGTTGAGGATCTCAGCTGTATTTTTCACAGGCACCCACTGTGAAGTTCATATTCTGTCCCAGAGTGGGGCTGTTGTTCTCTGGTCTAGGAGTAATGGATGCAAGTTGGAAGAGGGGAGATTCAGGCTGGAGATAAGAAAGAAATTCTTTATGGTGAGGGTGGTGAGACACTGGAAGAGGTTGCCTCTTCCGTGGAGATGTTTAAAGCCAGGCAGGATGAGGCACTGAGCAGCCTGGTCTAGTGGGAGGTGTCCCTGCCCATGGCAGGGGGGTTGGAACGAGATGATCTTTAAGGTCCCTTCCAACACAAACCATTTGATGATTCTATGATTCATCCCCATGAAGGCTGAGTTCTTCCTCCTTCCCTCTGTTTCCTACCTGATGGACCACTGAAAGCACCTTCCTTCTGAAAGGACCTTTATTAGTGACTTTGGGATCCTTTAAGATTTCTTACAGTTCCTTTGAAGAAAAAATTTGCTAAAAATCTTCAGGAAATCCAACCAGATCATGTCAGATTACACAATTTCATCCTCTGCCCTTGCTGACTCCTTCAGAAACACCTACGAGTTCCTACAGTAAAGCTTCCATTCACAAAATCTTTGTTGAATCTTCTAATAAAACACATCTCACTTACACACTCCCTAATTCCCTTCTGTGCTACAATTTTACCTCATTTGGACCTCATCAGTTTTAATAATCTGCTGCTCCTGGATCTACTCAGGAGCAGTTTTATAAATCAAGGTCTCCCTGCCTGCTTTCCCTCTGATAGTGGGAAAATTTTAAGTGAGAGGTTTCACAGCAGAGTTAATGCAGTTAATAGTTTAGCTATTTCATCCTTGATTTCCTTTACAGCTCTTGACTCAACCCAACTGTTACCATTTATTTTCTCGAGTTGTTTTATGACTTCATCTCCTTAAACATCACTTTAAGACACATTTCCTGACTCGTCCCCCACACAGAAGGATTTCAGGCTTGGGGACTCCTATAAGTTCTTCCACACAGACAAAAAATATTGTCTGGGCTTCTCCACCCCTGGCTTTTGCGTTGTTTTTCTCTCAGATGTTGCAGTTGGGGGACACAGGAGCCAGCAGGTCTGGGTGCTGCTGGAAGGTGTTTGTCTTGCCACAGAAGAACATCTTCCATCTGCTTTACAGATGAGGACCATGAAGAGTTTTTATACAGCAGCTCCCTCTCCCAGCTGCTTGCTTTGACTCTGCATATGACTGAGTTGGGTAAAAACAGCCTCTGTGGGAGCAGGAGTGGTCCAAGAAGGCAAAGTGCCAACGAAGAGACAGGATGAGCTTGAAGGAGAGGAACATGTTCTACTGCAGAACTCCCTTGTCTCTACTGAATTTGGAGATATAAATCTGTCCATTTATGGAAGAGATTTGCCTTCACATTGATTCAGTTCTGTTGGTAAAACTCCTGTGAGGAAGAGGATGCACTTTGAGATAGATCTTGTGCTCTCCAAAAGACATCTCGTCCAACCCCCTGCAGTGAGCAGGCACATCTTGCACTAGATCAGGTTTCTCAGAGCCTCATCAAGCCTGGCTTTGAATGTCTCCAGGGATGGGGCTCCCACCAGCTCCACCATCTGAAGCAAAGCTCAGCTGCACTTGGATTTGCTGCTTCAGCTTTATGGACCTGATGCTGCTCTATCTCCTGTTACTCTTGCAGGAGAAAAACCCCTCTAAGTCTCTAGGTAAATAGGACCTGCTGCCTTTTTGTAATGCATTTGCTGAATGTGGACATGGCATTGAGAAGAGCAAACTTGCCATCTAGTGGGTGAGAGCATCCTCTGCAGGTTTTTTTGCCCGCAACTCGCCGAAATGGGATTTATCCCTGGTGAGTATCATCTGTAAGAAGGAGCTTCCACTTCACTTACCCTTCAGAGAGAGAAAAGGACCTTCCCTCAGTGACACCACCTCTCTGGGCAACCTGGGGCCAGTGTCTTCTCACCCTCATGGTGAAGAGCTTCTTCCTAATCCTCATCCAGGCTGCATGAGGCACTGAGCAACCTGTTCTAGTGGGAGGTGTCCCTGCCCATGGCAAGAGGTTGAAACTAGATGATCTTTAAAGTCCCTTCCAACCCAAACCATTCTATGATTCTAATGTCTCATCTAAATCTGCCCAGCTCTAACTTAAAACCATTGCCCCTCATCCTATTTCCTTACTGCTTGCCTGATTGTCACATCTATCATAGTTCTAATTAAAGTGAGAACTCTGTATATTTCCAGCACCCATTATAAGCGTCTCCTGCAGGTAATTGGAATTTCTTTTTTTAAGAAAAAAAAAAACCTGCTTCATTCTGGCAGCTCTTGCAAATTAGCAGTGCCCAAAGCAAGCTTCCCTGCAGCTTTAGAGTGGGAGTCCTCCCTCAAATGCCACCAAATGTGCTCAGACTGTGATGCTAAGGGGTACAAAAGCATTGACCAGCTCTAGTTTTGAGAGAATTTGGCAGATGCTACACTTCATAGGTACAACAAGCATCCAAAACACTTCAGGAAGAGGAAAAGCACACTCTGGGCTCAGCAGTGGTGCTTGTGGTGGGCGCTTCTGGTTCTATGGAGCAACCAGGGCAGGTTTTGGATGCAGAAGGAGCTGTGCAAGCTTTCCCTGGCAGCAGCACTCAGAAATGAGGAGTTACTGAGCACAGAGATGCTTTCTTCTGCAGACTCAGGGGCCATGTGCCCCCTCTAAAATGTAAAGGCAGGTTTAAAGTATCATTGAATCACAGAATCACAGATTGGAAGGGACCTCAAGGGAACATCAAGTCCAATCCCCCTGCTGGAGCAGGAACACTTAGACCAGGTCACACAGGAAGGCATCCAGGAGGGTTCTGAATGTCTCCAAAGAAGGTGACCTCACAACCTCAGGGCAGAAGAAGTCCTTCTCTAGCTGCAAAAAACATGTTTGGTGTCAGGGTACTACTGGCTTTCCCCTGTTGTAAAAACAGCCCTTGAAAATCATTTAAACATCCTTAATAAAGTTGCTGGAAGAAGGAGAAAACCAGTCAGTGCACGGGAATATTAAGTGGCGAGGCTCTTCACTTGATAGCCACCATTATTCTCATTCTCTTAAGCCCCAAAGAGCTTTTATGGCCGAGGGCTTTTTGCTTCACAGTCTTTCAGATGGGAAACCATTAAATGTTAATGGTTGCAAGCAGGGTGAAGAGAAATCAGAGAATTAGGAGAATAAATAGTCAAGTTGTGAGAGAGAGAGAGGTGCTTGTGGCATGGGGAAGAGAACCCACAAAGAGGGCAGGGGATCCTGTGGTCTTTGCCTTCTCCATTTACTGATAATTCCCTGTTTGGATGAAAAAGATTTAATATTTGCTTCTATTCATCATCTTTTTTTCCCCTTAGATCTTCTTGATTGTCTTCATACCTAGTGAAAATTATTCCTTATTTCTTTTTCTTACTTTACTCCATGTACTCATTTACCAGAAGATAGTCTTCTGTGAAATTCCCCTCAGAGAAATAATGGTGTTAATCAACATACATCATATATATTTCCTTGTTTTTAAACCTCTGGCCATCTGGACACATGAGAAAATGCAAAATGTGCTCCAGACAGACATGAAGAAGAACTTTTGACAATCTCTTGGTGGGACTGGGAGCAGGCAAGAGAATGGAAGTGGCTCTCGAGGGGCTTCTGAGACAAGTTTTGCTTTTCTCAAAATATCTTGGGGGTTATTAAAGAAAATTATTTGGCATTTACAACAATTAAGGGAGCAGGGCAAATTTTGAGTAGGCTTTGCTTCCCACAGCTCCCCAGGAAGAATGGGAGTTGCAGCCCATGACCAAACATTACAGATAAACCAGTTTTTCCCAAAAAAATAAGAAAGAAATCAGTAGAAAGAATAAAAACCTCTGAGCACTCATATTTTCCCAGATTCCTGAGGCATTGGCTTGGCAGGAGTCTGTCAGGAAATCATCTCCAGCTCTCCAGCTTTCCCCAGGGATGTGGGGGTGTGTCCAATTGGTCAGATCAGCCCAATTACTTCAAAAGAACAAGTTTTTTTCTAGAGGGTGTGAGGATTTTTTTATATATATATGTGTATGGGAATATCCACTGCTGTGTAACCACACTCCTTGTGTGGCAAGAATTGGGGTGCAGAAGTGTTGTGAGCAGTAAAAGTTCTTGTAAAAGCAGTAAAAGTTCTCCAGCACCAGCAAGATTTACTTGCCATAAATCAAAGTCGTTCAGTTAATGACTGTCACTTCCTCGGGGATGGTGTAAATTATTAGGAAAACAACTTTGATTAATCCCCATTACCTGGAAGTGATGGGAGAGCTTTGTTAAAAGCCACAGATGCCTCTGCTCAGCCACCAGTACCCACAGTGCACCAGGACAAAGGGGTACAACCCCAGGAAAAAAATGTCCTTGCTGAAATTCAGCAGACAGATGAGAAATTGCCACTACGAAGTAAGTGCAGCTCATCATCACTCACTGCCAGGAATAAGGAGAGCACCTCATCCAGAGTAAAAAAAGCAGATTTCCTGACCCCTCATAGAGATGATGGGGTTTATCAACATAAATTATATGTATTTCCTCTGCGTGCAGCCACCTCGGAGTAATTCATCCTTGCAGAAAGCTGCTGCTCCTTCCAGCAGGGCATTATCTTCATGGCAGCCAACCAGCAGCCAAGGGAACTGGTCTCCAACCACAACTGTGTCCTTATGAATGAGCACATTAAAAGGCATTAGCTGGAACTCTTAGGGTTGCTGGGAATTAATCAGCTGATGACAAATCTGCTCCTGATCAACCATCATTAGCTCCCATTTCCACCGGAAAAGGGGGGGAATTACTCACCGTGTGCACAAATCACCTCCAATTAGCTGATGTTGGCCCATGGAGAATGGGGACAAAGCTGTTGGGGACAAATAGGGGCCAACTGGCTGCTGTAACAATGATGGGAATTGTTCACTGAGGGTACAAAATGTATCCAATAAATCTAATTACCTAGAAATTAAGAGAATTAATTAGCATAAGACAAGCTAGAGCTGCTAAACAACAATACCAACCATTCCATGCAAATGATGGAATCATAGAATGGTTTGGGTTGGAGGGGACCTTGAAGATCATTGAGTTCCAACCCCCCTGCCACAGGCTGGGACACCTCCCACTACAACAGGTTGCTCAGTGCCTCGTCCAGCCTGGCCTTAAACACCTCCAGAGAGGGGGCATCCACAACCTCTCTGGGCAGAAAGGCTGGAGTAGAACTTTTTAACAGGGGGCAAGATGGCAGGACTAGGAGTAATGGATGCAAATTGGAAGAGGGGAGATTTAGGCTGGATTGAAGAAAGAAGTTCTTGACTGGATGCAGGCCTAGCAGGAGGAGTGGAGCAAGATGTTGATGCTTCATTGTTGAGATAGAATCATTGAATCATAGAATAGTTTGGGTTGGAAGGGACCTTAAAGATCATCGAGTTCCAACCCCCCTGCCATAGGCAGGGACACCTCCCACTAGATCAGGCTGCTCAGTGCCCTGTCCAGCCTGGCCTTAAACACCTCCAGAGAGGGGGCATCCACAACCTCCCTGGGCAACCTGTTCCAGTATTTCACCACCCTCACTGTAAAGAATTTCTTTCTTATGTCTAGTCTAAATCTATCCCCCTCTAATTTATATCCATTGTTTCTAGTCCTCCCATCCGATATTATGTTAAAAATTCCTTCCCCTGCCTTTCTGTAGGACCCCCTCAGGTACTGAGAAGTTACTATGAGGTCCCCTCTGAGCCTTCTCTTTTCCATGGGCACTGAGCTCTTACCTCTCAGGCCATAATGTATGGGAAAAGTCTGAGCAAATGCTGATGATCTCTGTAGAGAACCTCAGAAGGGAACCTGGAGGAGGAGAGGGTAGTGGGGAGGTGGGAAGGTTGTGAAGCTAAGGTCACAGCAACATCCAGCAGATCAGATATGAGGCATTATATGAATGATTAGGTAAAATAAAACCTGGGATGTAGATAACAAAGTCTGGATGCATTCCTGTGTGACCTGGTCTTGGTGTTCCTGCTCTGGCAGGGGGATTGGACTGGATCTCTTGAGGTCCCTTCCAATCCCTGACATTCTGTAACTCTGTGACTGTGAGGGTGGTGAGACCCTGGAAGAGGTTGCCCAGAGATGTTGTGGAAGCCCCCTCTCTGGAGGTGTTCAAGACCAGGCTGGACAAGGCACTGAGCAGCCTGATCTAGTGGGAGGTGTCCCTGCCTATGGCAGGGGGGTTGGAACTCAATGATCTTTAGGGTCCCTTTCAACCCAAACCATTCTATGATATTGTCTCACAACTGTAGAAAATCAGTAGATGGTGAATGTGTTTCCACAAAATCACCAAGGTCCACACTCCCTATAGACTGACTATGGTTTGTCACACCAATGAAAGGAGTAGAGCTGATTAACCAGCATTGCCCAGGAGGATTGGGAGTTAGTTAATTACCATAAGGCAGGTACATTTTCCTGTAGTCAGCGCTGACAGGGAGCAGAAGGTATTTCCCACCATAAGCAGAAATTCTCTGCTTACCTGGCACTTCCCAGGAAACAGCTACAATCAA
>VZTY01007482.1:103069-120993 GCA_013400935.1 Turnix velox
GGGCAAGTATTTAGAGAAGGCTGGTCCCTAGGGAGCTGAAGTGTCCAATGGGACAGGATGGCCAGAGACTCATCAGTAAAGCAGAGCAGCCAACATGGCAGTCCCTGCCATGGCCAGGAGCCCAAAAAACCCAACCAACAACCCCAGCTGCCCAAAACCTTTCTGCAAGGGTCCCCCAAAGCCACCCATCCAAAGGGACCCACTGGGAGGTCACAATCCCAGAAAAAGCCACTTGGCCACCCAAGTTCTGGTCCCTTCCCATGTCCCTGGGGCATCCCATGAGGCCCAGGGGGGCACCCTTAACCCCTGCCCAGTCATTGTCACCCACAGGCCCCTGCTCCAAGGAGAGGAACTCACGGGAGAGGGTACTTCTTCCACAGGACCTTTGGAGACAGTGTCTGGTAGACAGTCTTCTGCTTGCCCTCTGTGCTGGTGCTGCCATGGCTGCTGTGCACTATCTTGGAGCACTCCATCTTCTCATCCCACGTGCCTGACATGACGTAGTGGGCTTTACCATCAGCATCACTCACCACTCCTGTCACCTGGCAGAAGAAGGAGATGGCTTTGGTGGTGGTTGGAAGTTCCCAAAGGATAAGCAGAGATACAGGGGAACAGGACACCCTCCAGATGCCTCAACCAGAGCTGCTGGACCTGGCACTGCAGGGGTAGTGTGGGCCCATCTTTATCATGCAGGTGCTAACCCAGCTCATCAAACCTCACCCAGGTCTCAGAGATGAAGCTCCAGCACACAGAGAGCCAAAATAGTCTTTGTGTGAACATGGCTGGTCCCCTCCCCAGTGACACACATCAAGAAGTGCCAGCACCTGGTCCCCATGCTAGGGCTTGTCCCAGACACAGTACTGGGACGCTGTGAGCCCAGATTAGAGGGAAGAGAGAGGTCTCAACCTCCACACAAGGCTGGCAGAAGGAGCAGGGAGATCCCTGGGTACATACCTTTCGGGGGACATCCCTGGAGAAGTAGCTGTAGGGGGTAAATTTCAGCTGGCATTTATCTTTTGACTTGTGGTTAACAATCTCTATTTCACCAGACTGGATGGAAGACAAAACCACAGGAAGCAGGAGACATTGAAAGGAGACAAATCAGGTGTTAGTTGTAGTGCAGGTACAAATGAGTATCAGTAGCAGCATCACTTCTGGCTGTAGCCATCACACTGTTCACATCAGCCACCCATGTCACCCCCCCCAGTTTACCAGCAGCTGGAAAAAGCCCATCATATGGACAACCACCCTCCCCCATTGAGTGCTGGCCTTGAGGAGACCCATGAAGCCTTCCAAGAAGCCTTCCTCCACCCCTCCCAGGCAAGCAGCAGGAGTGTGGGGTGGACAGTGAACCCTCCAGGAGGTCAAGGCCCTTCCAGCCACACTGCCCTCTTCTGGAGCCAGGGGAGGCCAGGCAGGACCCATCTGCTTGTTGCCATCACCACCCACCTGGTCAATCCAGAGTTTGCCCACGATGATGTTGTGAACAGTGGAGGTAACTTTCCTCCAGACATAGTGATTCCCACTGGAGTGAAACTCGAGGTGGATGGCACCTGTGGAGAGAGGAGTGCAGAGAGCTCAGCGAGGGCAGAGGGACACAGGAAGAGCCATGGGGATGATCCCCTGGGGCACACCACCACCCTCAGAGCTAACCTGGACTCTCTGTTTGCATCTCACACCTCACAAGGAGGTAAATTCTTGCATCTGGCTGCCAGGGAGAGGGTTAAAACAGGCAGCAAGCTGACCTACAAACAGCATTTCAGGATAAACCAACTCATGGACAATCAGAATATCTCCAAAGCACATCCACTATGGTGCCAGCAGAGAGCAGAGCAGCCTCCTTCTGCAGCTGGCAGAATTCCTGAGGAGTTATCATGGGATTGTCTGTGACATTGTCTGTGACCAGGAGCATCCTACAGTGCTTGGGATGGAATTCACTGAGTCCCTCAATCAGCCCATGGCAGCAGCACGTTGCTTTAACCTCTTGAGAAGTGCAGGAAAAAACAGCAAGCCCCAATCCTCTCCCTCAGTCACCTACCCAGAGGCATGATGGAGAGGTATTTCCCCCTGAACTTGCTGGCAATGGTGATTTCCTGCCACAATGTCCACCCTCGCTTGGAGTACACGTGATGGGCAGCTGCTGGGGGGTGGTGGCTCACCTGGGGAGAGGAGAAACAGCTCATAAGGTCATGGCCACCAGCACAGGCAAGGCTGGGTAATTGCTCACAGCACAACTCTGAGGAGAGGCAGCAGTTCCCAGCCCTGAGGATGCTCCTCTGCAGTGACCCCAACCCCCAGTCTTCTCCTGGGCATACCCCAGCAGCACACTGAGGGGCACAGAGCTCCTGCCAGGTTTTCCAAGGCTCATTAGGAAAGCATTGTCCATAAAATTCTAACTTCAGCAACAACCACTGTGAGATGATGCTGCACCTTGACCCCAAAACACAGCCCCACTCTGGGATGAGGGTCAAAAACAGCCCTGATCCCCAGTAATCCCACTATTCCCAGTGCCTCTCCCCATAGCAGCAGCTCCCACTGCTCTGCCTGGGAACCCCTAGGGAACACAGGTCACATGGAGCTGCCCAGACCAGACTCAAAGGGCTGGAAAAGTGGGTCATCCCTCTGTCACAGAATAGTTTGGGTTGGAAGAGACCTTAAAGATCATCTAGTTCCATCCCTGCCCCAGGGATGATTCACAGAAAGATGGTGCTTGTGCTCCCCTGCTCTGGGAAAGCTGCCCAGAGCCAAGGTGGGAACAGGACATCCTTTCCCAGAGCTCTGCCTTCACATGAGATCTCACTCAGCTGAGCCACAGTGCTCTGGCATGGCACACACTGCCCACCAGCAGGACCCAGCAGCCACACCACCCAGTTCAGAGATTATTTGCATGGCTGTAATTACAGCTGAACTGAGCACCCCGAGCAGCTGGATTACAAACATGAGCAGAGCAAAGACCTCTCTGTTTAAATCCCACTGTCACCATCAGGAGCAAATCCTATTTGGGTAACTGGATTTCAGGCACGAGATTATCAACGCTCTGCTTGGCCCATTGGTGGCTGAGCAGCAATTGCAGCATCCATGGAAAGTGGCAGCAACCCCAGCCCCAGGCAGGTTGCAGGAGAAGCCAGCATGGTGATGGCCACCTTTCCTCCTCCCCTTCTTCCCCACCTCCTCCTCTGGAATGCTGGGACAGACACAATGTGCTGAAAAATGGTTTGGGTTGTGCTGCTTCTGCCAACACCAAGAGTTTGCTGGCTGCCTGTGCCACCAGGATGCTCAGGGTGTGGAGGTGTTGTGTGTCCTTCAAGGAAGAGTGGCTTTTGGGTGGGAAGAAGAGTTCTACTACTCCTTCCCACCTGCTTCCCACCTTCCCCAGCTCACCTGCTCACACAGGGAACGGAAGCCCAGCTCCTCCAGGCGGTCGAGCTCGTAGGTCTCCCCCAGCAGGGGGTTGAATGGCTTTGCAGTACGGTGGACGGTGGTGGAGTAGGAAGACACAGAAAAGGCAGCCACAAAGCACATCTGCTCCGTGGAGCTCTCACACTTAACCGCTTTGTCAAGCAGCTCGTGGTACTCCAAGTCCTCTGTCAGCCTCTGCAGCATGGAGAGAGGCTCGTTGAAGTTCACCTGCAGGGAAGAAAGAAGGGTTAACACAGCAGAAGTGCCAAGCTGGGCACCAAGCTTTTTTCATAGAATCATAGAATAGTTTGGGTTGGAAGGGACCTTAAAGATCAACGAGTTCCAACCCCCCTGCCATGGGCAGNATTCCTTCCCCTGCCCCTCTGTAGGACCCCCTCAGGTACTGATAAGTTACTATGAGGTCCCCTCTGAGCCTTCTCTTCTCCAGGCTGAACAACCCCAACTCCCTCAGCCTGTCTTTTTTTTTCCTTTTCATAATGTTTTTCCTAAGTCAATGTAGAATAAGGTTCTGCCTCAGAACTCAGCATTTGCATGAGGATTCAGTGAGGAGACAATTCAGTGAAAAGAAAAAAGGGAAAGAAAAAAAAAAAGTCCAACTGTATATTCCAAAGTACTTTTTTTTCTCTAAAAGCTGCCTGTAATTGCAAAATCATTATTCCAACACTGGAGGGCTGGAAGCTGTGGAGAGGCTGCTGTGTGCATCACTGAGCTCATTAGGTGGCTCACAGCACAACTCTGATGCTTCACTGTCAGACATCCAATCACCTCAATTCTCACTGCACAATACAAATTCTCTTTATTTAATTGCACTGTAATTTCATGAATTTGAACCAGCTCTCCTCCACCTCCACACGTGTGTCCAACCCCCTTCCCCCATCTTCATTTTATAGAATCATAGAATGGTTTGGGTTGGAAGGGACCTTCAAGATCATCTAGTTCCAAACCCCCTGCCATTGGCAGGGACACCTCCCACTAAATGACACATCCAGCCTTGCCTTCAACACCTCCAAGGGAGGGGATATCCACAACCTCTCTGGGCAGCCGGTTCCACTGTCTCACCACTCTCACACTAAAGAACTTCTATCCAGCCTAAATCTCCCCTCTTCCAATTTACATCCATTATTCCAAGCCCTGCCATCACATATCCTATTAAAAAGTCCTACCTCTGCCTTTCTGTAGCCCTCCTTCAGCTATTGATAAACTATTTTTGCCCATCTTAAGAAATCACAGAATCACAAAACATCAGGGATTGGAAAGGACCTCAAGAGATCATCTAGTCCAATCCCCCAAATCCCCTAAACATGAGCATTAGCACATTTATCCAGATGATCTGACACCCCAGGAGCAAGAAACCCCTTTTGCCTTTCTCCTGACACTGTGCCCTGCTGACCATCAGCATCCCACATGTTTGGCTCACCAGGAATGATGTGCTCCATGGGTCAGGGATGCAGAGAACTGCTCCAGAGCAAAGCAGCAGCCCCATGGGGCAGGTCACAATGCAGGACTATATGTAGCAAGGCAAATAAACTTTAAATAAGGCAAAAAACACTTGCAAATGATTTCCAAACATGGAAGCAAATCACCACTGGCTTGAAAGAAACCTGGGGAAAACTGCCAGTGGCACCAGCACAACACAGCAGCTGCTCCCCCTTCACTGGCACTGACTGGGCACCAGCACAGCAAAACCCTTCCACAGGGGACAATGAACCCACCCAAAATTCCCCAAAGCTTGTTTTCCTCCTTTTTGATGCTGCAGATTAGTTGGTTCAGAGAGAAAAAAATCAGAAGTGGGTTTTTTTTTTCATTCTATCCCACCGGTCAGGCCTCAGAAAAGCTCTGAATTTGCCAAGAACAGGGTGAAGCACATGGAAGGAGAAGTTCCCATCACTTGCTGTGCCCAACAGGCTCATGGACACTTTCTTCTATAATTAACCACGTCTCCCAGCAGCCCTCCCTGGGCTGGCTGCTCCCCTTCCTCCTCCTCCTCCTACTACACTCAGTTTTCCACAATGGCAGATTGAAATCCATCCCTGGGCAGCTCCATCTTGTCTCACAGAGCTGCAGTGGCAGTGCACAAAGTACTGAGAGAGGATTCCAAGGGCTGTTCAGAGAAGGTGCAATTGCCTCCTGCTGCCACACCATGGGCTGCTCCTCCTCAGTGTGAATCTCCCAACTGCTTCATCTCCCTGCCTCCATATCCCAAGGGATACCCAGAGAGAGGAGCTGACAGCAAGAGTCTCACACCAAGCCAAGTGCCTTCTTCACAAAGCTTTGGGCTGTTGAACCAGAGCACTGTGCTGAGAAACCAGACCTGCTGTCCCCAGGGAGAGGAAGGAGTAATGACACTTCCCAGGCTGGACTGGGAAGCTTTGGGCTCACAAGCTTTGGGCTCAGCTTTTGCAGCTCCTGACTTGATATGATTGATAGGGAAAGTATAAATTTCCTCTCTCCAGACACCAGCAGCTGCTGCTATTTCACATCCCGAGCATATTTTTGTACCCATCACGTCTGTATCTGATGTTGATGGTGCTGCAGAAATGCTAAAGGACGGCACTGGGCGATGTATCTCGGCTGGAAATAGCACAAAGAAGAGACAAACTCATCTCTCTTACTTGCAGAGTGCCAGGCACCACCAGATGAAGAGATGAAATATCATCAACTCAGCATCCCAAGCCCTGTAATGTGCTCCTTCCCCTTTACCCAGCAAAGGACAGACCCCAAACACAGCTGCAGGGCTCCCTGCTTTGCTGGGTCACTTCCATTCCAGACAGCACCACAATAACCTTCATCACACCCAGCTCTTATACAACTCTTCCAAGCATGCCAGGACTCATGGGTTTGGGGGAAATGGACTCCTTATGATAGCCCTCAGCCCCTTCTGTGTATCACTCACTGGGCTGGTGAACCAGCAGCCTGGAAAGGGCTGGTTTGCTCCAAAAAAAAAGGGCTGGAGTTTTGGGGGAGCTTTGGTGTGAGCACCGTTTGGGCTGGGTAGATGAGGCATCATGGTGGCACCTTCATCATAGAATCACAGAATGGTTTGGGTTGGAAGGGACCTTCAAGACCATCTAGTTTCAACCCCCCTGCCATGAGCAGGGACACCTCCCACTAGACCAGGTTGCTCAATGCCTCATCCAGCCTGGCCTTAAACATCCACACCCTCTCTGGACAACCTGTTCCAGTGTCTCACCACCCTCACAGTAAAGAACTTCTTTCCTCTATCCAGCCTAAATCTCCCCTCTTCCAATTTGCATCCATTTCTCCTAGTCCTGCCATCCTGGACCCTAAATTCAAACACCACCTCAACCCCAAATGCTTATAATCTCAACTGCATGAAGTACTCTAAAAATAACCAATTCATCACAGCACTGAGGAGGGGAAGGAGATCAGCAATCATGATGATTGCTCCACCAGCAGCATCTACATTACTGGAGCACCTTCCACCAGCCCATGGTGACTGGGAAATGCTCACTCACAGGCATGGGGATCTTGGAGAGCTCCTTGCCAATGCAGTTCTTCATGATGCTCCAGAGGTTAAGGCTGTAGTTGGGTTTGTCAGGGATGCGAGTCCTTCTCCTTTTCTTCGGCAGGAGATCTTTGCAAGTGGACTCATTGTAGCTGCTTTGATTGGAGCTCTCAAAGACCTGCAGAAGAAAGAGAGGGAACACTGGTCCAAGCCATGCTTGTCTGGTAAAATGCAACCAGTCCTGGGAGAAGAAATCTCAGCTCAGGAGACAACAGGAGCTGGGGAGCATCACAACAGGTCTATTCTCCAGGTCATGGAGGAAATAAAGGTGTAACTGCCCCCCAACTCTGTCCTGCTTCCCTTAGGATGGTGTTTGGGGTGCTGCTGGACAACTGTTGATGTCTGTCCCCACACTGTGGCTCACAGAAACAAACTTTGCACCATCCGGAGGTGCAGGAGGGGCCTGGATGGCACATGCTTCCAACAACCATCTCCTCTCCCCTGGTTTCATCCCACCTGGGCTGTCCCTCCCACTTTCCCCAGCCAACTCACACTGTCCTCCAGGTTCCAGTCCTCTGGGTGGCCCTCACTGGCCCCACTCAGGTTGCTGCCTGAACGCCTGTCAGGAAGAAAATACCAGCTGGTAAAGACAAGGAAGGGCAGAGAAGAGGAGAGAAGAACCCACCATGGTGCTGCACAGCCACCATCACCCAGGGCACCTCCTTGCACCACCCAGCTCTCTGCACTCACAGCTGGTTTCACCCCAAACTACACAACCCTGGGGCTCATACCTGTGGTGCTTGGGGTCTGCAGTTACAGTGATAAAGGCTGGTGCATCCTCCATGGCATCAAAATACTCCGTCTCTTCATCTTCATCACTGGCCTCTCCTTTGGCAGATGGCACACTCCCTGCTGGCACAAATGGCTTGAAGAGATTTGGTCCTTTCAAACCCCCAGAGCCTACCCTCCTCCCACTGTGTCCCCTCCAGCACTGGCTCCCTTTCAAGCTTGTCCCTCTCCTCATCAGCCCACTCCACAGTGAGAGGAGGCCACACTGATTTACAGCTCCTGAGAAAACAGAAGGTGCCCTGTGCATGTCCTGCTCCCCATCTGGGTACACCAAGTTTCCCTGCCACACTGGGGGACCTCTGCAAAATGCCACCAGGCTGCCTGATACACATATGACTCACATGTCCAACCACATCTAACGTGGCTGTCACCCCAGCACCACCCCATCTGCTGGGAAATGCCATCTGGAGTAAAGTAGGAAAAAGAAAATCATGAGTTTCAGGTGATACTCGGAGAGATTTCCCAGACTTTGGCTTTTCCAGCCCTGCATTTCTACACATTTCTCTGCCCTGCTGAAGCAGGAGAGATCACCACAAAGCCAGAAGGACACATGATTTTTGATACAATGGTGCTGCTCCCTGAGCACGGCCTCAGTGCAGTGCAGATCCCCTCCCTCAGCCTCTGGGCAGTACTTCTGCTCTGCGATGGGGACACCATGGGTGCCCATCACACAGAGGGACCAGGGTGGCTGCCCCAGCTCCAGCCACCTCACCCCAATCCCAGCAGCTCACTCATCTTCTAGCAGGGTTCAACATCCTCCTTCCTACACCACACCAATGTTCCTCCTAAGAGCAGGGTGACTCCTTGCCATGAAGTTTGTGCTTGTCTCTGTATCTCTCTGTACTCCTCAGCTGTGTCATGGAGAACTTCAAGACCATCAAGCCCAACCATCAACCAAGCAGTGCCTAAACCACTATAACCCTCATCTCTCAGCACTGCATCCACCCAGCAACTCCACCCTGGGCAGCTTGTTTCGATGCTTGACAGCCCTTTGGGTGAAGAAATTATTCCCAGTATTCACTCTGAATGTCCCCTGCTGCAATCTGAGGCCATTTCCTCAAGACCATACAGGGAAGAGGGTAGTGCTTGGAACTTCCATCACAACCCACAACAGCCACTGCTCTCTCCCTTGAGCCTATATATCTTTTAAAAATGAGACAAGAGACTATGTGCAGTTTTTAGCTACCAGGCTGTAACTAATGGCTCCTGCACGGAAGGAGATTTGGCATCAAAATGTGAAACTGTTACATTTTATTGCCCAGAAACTCTATTGAACAGCAAAAGAGCCCTGGTGGTACCAGCACCACCCTGTGCCAACTCAGCTGTGCCAGGGGACCCCAGGCTTCCTCCAAACACTGTGGCTGCCCCAACAGCCAGAGATGTGCCTGCTGGTGAGGACTAAGGCTACCAAAATAGTCTGGAACAGCAAGAGTGAGCTGAGAACACAGTCCATGTCTTAGGGATGGGATGGGATGGGATGGGATGGGATGGGATGGGATGGGATGGGATGGNACCCCCCTGACATGGGCAGAGACACCTCCCTCTAGACCAGGCTGCCCAGTGCCCTGTCCAGCCTAGTCTTGAACACCTCCAGAGATGGGGCATCCACAACCTCTCTGGGCAACCTGTTCCAGTGCTTCACCACCCTCACTGTAAAGAATTTCTTTCTTATGTCAAGTCTAAATCTACCCCCTTCCAATTTACATTTATGGTTTAACAAGATCCATTAAAAATAAATCATGGGTACAGGGGGCAGTGCTCTGCATCCTTCCCATCCCTGCAGCCAGAAAAGCCTTATCCATCCCCAGGGCTCAGTCCTAGCCCCATCCCACCAAGTGCTCACCCTTGGCAGTGCTGGTGATGCCTGTGCTGGTGGAGGAGAGGCCGGGGGCCCCACGGCAGGCACGTTCCAAGCTGTTGTGCTGCTTGGCTAACTGCTCGATGGTCTCCTCCAGCCGGATCCTCTGCTCCCGCTCATACTGCAGCGCCCGCTGCCATTTTCGGCTGTGACTTTCTGCCAAGTCCAAGAAATCCCGGCAAGCCTAGAAGGCAGGAAAGGACACATCAGTACCTAGAGTGGCCACCTCCACCCAGGAGCTCATCACAGAGTTGATGCTGGCACTTGGTGAGTCCCAGAGCTGAGTGCTCACCACACCCCTTCCTCCCATCCCAGGTTTTACAAAGTGCAATCCCAGAGCTTTGCACCATTCCCAGCACTCAAACCAGTTCAACTCTGGCCATCCAGTCCTGAATCATCTGGAGGAGATGGCTGCAACAGAGACAACTGCCCAATGTCCATGATGTCTTTGTGATGTTCCATCACCCTCAGTGGCCCAGATAGCCAAGCCCCAGACCCATCACCCATCCCCAGAAGCCCAGACTGGGCACACACAGACTTTAGCCTTCAGGGTGCCCTCAGCAGTCACCTCCATCCCCAGTCTGCAGGCACAGAAAAGACAGGATGATGTTCCCCTGGGTGACAGCCACAGACAGGAGAGGATGCTTTAGCCCAGGCACCTTAAGTCCTATGTTCCAAGGAGGCTGAAGGGGAAGATACCCATCTCCACCCCACAGCCCAGCAAGATCCTGGCCCCCACAACACGTTCACCACAGCCAAAAGTCCTCTCCTCTCCACAACAGGCCGTGAGAACCCACCAACCACAAGGACACATCAACCATGCTGGGTACAGTGGCTCCTCTTCCCATCCCTAAAAGTCCCATCAACAGCCACCCACAGCCACAGGGCCCATGGGCAGACCATGCCCTGATGCCTTCACACCCAGTGCCAAGCTGAAGCTTCATGTTCATTAAAATGACAACCTCTGCCCCAAGCTGGCACACTGGCTTCTTTTCTTACACTGATGCATTGTGATAAGAGGATGAAACCACAAGGGTGAGTAATGGGATAGCAGCAATGACCTTCCCAGCCCAGTAAAGCTCATTATCTGCTCCGAAGGTCCCTGTCCCCAGGCAGTGGGCACAGAAATACACACTTTGACACAGCTCATTGGCACCAAGGATGGAAAATGCCAGCTCAGGGTGTTGAGCACTTTAAAATGATGCATTAGGAGATGACCTGTAATTAAGTCTGTTACAATTAAACACAGTTTGTGAGGCATAATGGTAAATCAGGGGAAAAAGAGATAATTAGAGAGGAGACCTCCAGCGCCTCACCAGGGAGCTGGGAGCCAGGGGATGCAGAAGAGAAATTGTTCTATCAATGT
This sequence comes from Turnix velox, assembly GCA_013400935.1. Lineage (NCBI taxonomy): Eukaryota > Metazoa > Chordata > Aves > Charadriiformes > Turnicidae > Turnix > Turnix velox. The sequence goes on from VZTY01007482.1 coordinate 114,029, forward strand.
CCTAAATAAAAATTAGAGCAGATAAAAGTTCAGATCCTCCCATCCCAAGGCTGCTGAGCTTCACTGACAACCCATATCATATCCCAAAGGGATATCTGCACCAAGGATCTTCATTTACTGCCATATATAAAAGATAATCCACATGCTGAAGTAGCAGCACTGCAGATTCTCTCCACTGAGCAGGGGGAGGTTTCTGGGAAGATGAGTGGGATGGTCCTTACACAGCCCCAGAGCCCACCAGAGGCAGCAAGAGGACAAGAGGCAATGATTTTAAACTCGAGTGGGGCAGGTTTAGGACGTTCTTCACCATGAAGGTGGTGAGGGTTGCCCAGAGAGATGATGGAGGCCACAAACCTGCAGACAATGAAGGCCAGACTTGATGAGGCTCTGAGCAACCTCATCTACTGAAGGATGTCCCTACTCACCACAAGGGGTTGGACCTGATGGCCTTTGAAGAACCTTTCCTACTCTATGACTCAGCCCCTTGGCTCTCAGGGATGCAGGGGGAGGGGACAAGTAGCTCAGACACCAACATCCCCTCCGTGGAGGTTGAAATGGGTGGCACATGAATGCCAGCCCTTCTGTCAGGCTCAGCAGTCTAGTTTTTCTGGATCACATGTTTCATAGGGGTCCAGGTCTCAGCCCCATCTCAACTCCATCCTGGCTCACCACTCAGCAGTTCAAATTTCCACCCCTCCAGAGGGTTGGGTCCTTGTCTGAGGCTGTTTTAGCTGTCCCCACCCTCACTGATGACAAACCAGCCCCCATGTTACAACGTCTGCTCCCAGGGAGCCATGCTGACCTTCCTCCAAGACAAAGAAACACCAGACACAGCCAAAATCCCACACACACAATCCCATGGGCTCCCCAACCATCAGCAGCCATAATTAAAACACTTCCAGCTGCTGCCTTCCACTGAAGGAGGCGACCTGACATCCTTATGGTTTGTTCTGTAGAAGCCCAGAGCACTGCACCTTCCTCTCACACAGACCTTCCTCTTCCAGCCCTTGCTCCCTGCTCCCTTAAGATGCCAGATGGAGTCCCTGGATTCCATAAAGCCAGCTCAGTGCTGCTGCTGCACAGTACAGGGACAGTTTTGTTCCCAGAGGAACCAAATCCAGAGGAGAACCTCCACAAAATACCCAAAAGCTGCTCAGGGACTGTGCTCTCCCTTGTCCTCTCCTCACCTCCCCCCATTATGGGAGAAGCTGAAGGGTTGGGAGCCATCAGCAACCCCTCAGCTCCCACCCTCCCTCAAACAGGGGCTAGGAGCTCCTGGGCAGAGCCTGAGCCTTCTGCTTCACTGCTCCCACACACTGCATCGTCCCCAACGGTGACAGCACTTCCAAAACACCCAGGGTGAAGGTGGCAGTGGCTTTCCCCAAGAGTAATCCTCCCTCCACAGAGCCAGCACCACCAGAGGAGGTGGCTGAGAAAGAACAGGATGGTCCCTGCTGGTGACACCACAGGGACGTGAGTGGCTGCCACAGACCAGTCCTGGTGTGGATTAGGGTGAGGGCAGAGGGTGAGACTCAGAAGAAAATCCCACATCCCAGCTCATCACTCATTCATTGCAGTAACCCCTTCCCTGCTGGCAGTGTTTCAGAGGTGAAACCAACCACAGTCACTGAGCAGGAAGAAGACCTGGAAATCCAGCTTATAAAATCCTTACGAAGCAGCAGCCAAATTTAGTTACAGCTGAACCTGATCTGGGTTGTAAGCAAGACACAGCCACAAATCCATGTTAGGCTGGTGTGGGGACATGGGCCACCCTCCCAAAGGTCAGCAGGCAAGAGGCTCCCTGATGGTGGCACCCCCAGGACGAAGGCTGAAAAGTAACTCCTTGGGCTGACAAGTAAATCCTTGGGACTGTTATGGCAGTGGCATAAGGACACAGCCTTCACAGAGCCCTCCTCATCCTCAGTGCAGCAACACACTCCACAACCCTCCTGCACCACACAAGGTCCTGGGAAAGTCCAGAGTCACTGCAGCCAGGTGACAGCAAAGATGGAGGTGGCTTGTCCTCCTCCATGAGTGGAACACGTTGTTGGAGAACATTCTAACCCAGTGTAGGACAGTGGGGCTGTAGATCACCATCAAGACAAGAAGCCACAAAGTGGCCAGAATAATTTGTTTTTGTAGAAAAGGACTAGGAGCAATGGATGCAAATTGGAAGAAGGGAGATTTAGGCTGGAGATAAGAAAGAAGTTCTTTGCTGTGAGGGTGGTGAGACACTGGGACAGGTTGCCCAGAGAGGTTGCTGAGGCCGCCTCAATCCCTGGAGGTGTTTAAGGCCAGGCTGGATGAGACACTGAACAACCTGGTGTAGTGGGAGGTGTCCCAGCCTATGGCAGTGGGTCTGGAACTAGATGATCTTGAAGGTCCCTTCCAACCCAAACCATTCTATGATTCTATGAAAAGCATCACTGAGGCCCTTGCAAATTCCTGTGGAGGAGGAGATGAGACCTTCATAATCCAAGGGACCCTGCAGGGGAGGAGTAATTGAGATGTGGTGGCACCAGCTCCCAGGGCTGTCCCCAAGCCCAGCAGCTGCTGCCACAGTGGGCAAATTTACCACCTTTCACACATTTGTTGTGGCAAATAGACCCGATTTCACAGCTTGTTGCAGCCTAATAGGAACGTCGTTAACAGCCCGGGGACTATTTATGCAGCTGAAAACGATCACCCGAGGTCCCTCATGTCCTGCCGTGGTGCTGGTGGTGTCAGATGCCCGCAGGCACCTTTGCAGAGCAGCAGTGCTCCTGGTTCCTCAGTGGGAGCAAAGAGTCAATATCAGACACAGAGAACAGAGAGATGAAGTTAATTGGCTTGAAAATGTAAATGATCACATCAGTCTGTGCTGGATTTCTGCCCTGCAGTCTGTACCACGCGTGATGACAACCTCCCGTGAATCACAGAATGATAGAATGGTTTGGGTTGATAGAGAACTTAAAAGTCCACTCAGTGACACCCCCTGCCCTGGGTAGGGACACTTCCCACCAGCCCAGGTTCCTCCAAGTACCCAGTCCAACCCAGCCTTGAACCCTTTCAAGGTTGGGGCACCCATAGCATCCCTGGGCAGCCTGGGCCAGGGGCTCACTCCCCTCACAGTAAAGCATTTCTTCCTAGGACCCCATCTAAATCCCCCCTCTCTGAAACCATCACCCCTTGTCCTGTCACCACAAGCCCTAGAAAGACTGAGCAATCTGCCACCTCCAACACAATACTGATACATACGAGGGACTGCACTCAAATGCAGCACCACCAGCCCCAAGCATCACAGAGAAAGAGCTCTGCATATTGAATCTTTGAGGAGGAGAGAGACCAGCTCCCAGGCCTGTCCCCAAGCCCAGCAGCTGCTGCCACAGTAGGTAAATTTAACACCTTTCACACATTTGCTGTGGCAAGATGTGCCCATTGGTCTGGGAGTGATGGATCCTGCTCCTCAATCACAGAATCATAGAATGGTTTGGCTTGGAAAGGACCTCAAAGATCATCCATTTCCAATCCCTCCTGCCATGGGCAGGGACACCTCCCACTACACCAGGTTGCTCAATGCCTCATCCAGCCTGGCCTTAAACACCTCCAGGGATTGAGGAGGCATCCACAACCTCTCTGGGCAACCTGTTCCAGGGTCTTACCATCCTCACAGTAAAGAATTTCTTTCTTATATCCAGCCTAAAGCTCTCCTCTTCCAATTTGCATCCATTACTCCTAGTTCTGCCATTGCATATCTTATTAATAAGTCTTACCCCTGCCTTTCTGTAGCCTCCTTCAGGTATTAATAACCTACTATGAGGTCCCCCCTGAGCCTTCTCTTCTCCAGGCTGAACAACCCCAACTCCTTCAGCCTGTCCTCATAAGGGTGGTGCTTCAGCCCTCTGATCATCTTTGTGGCCTTCTCTGGACCTGCTCCAACAGCTCAGTGTCCTTCTTACGTTGAGAGCTCCAGAACTGGACACAATACTCCAGGTGGGGCCTCATCAGAGCCGAGTAGAGGGTCAAAATCACCTCTCTTGACCTTCTGCTAATAATAATGAGCACTTCGTCACTCAGGAGCAACACAAAAGGCACCAACTGCCAGATGCACTCAATCAGCTCTTTTTTGATGGTGAATTATCCAGCAGAAGCCTGTCTAATTCATCACCTCATTCATCAGGGAATGGAGACGTTCTGCGTTCGGCTGGTGCCTGGGAGATAAGTGCTCCCTTCCTTCCTGGAGTCATCAAAACCCTGGGACACATCTGTGCTGCTGCTCACTGCCAAACCAGCCCCCCAAGGGAAGGGCCATTTCTCATCCTCTTTTTAGCTCAGAACACATTCACACCGTGTCAGCACTGCAGGAGCGTGGCAGGGCATAAAAATCAGCAGTTTGCATCCAGAGCGGTGAGAGATGCAGAGAGAGGGTTAATTTGTCCTTCCCCACCGTCCCCAAAACACTCTGAGCAGAGAGCAAAAGGGAAAACACAAGGATGGAGCCAGCTTGAATCCCAAATCATCTCAGTTGGATCCCAATGAGATGAAGGTTTGAGGGCAGTCATCTGCTGTCACAGACATGGTACCCACAGCACACTGGTGGCCTGAAGCCAAACTGTCTGACCACCACCAGGAGCTCAGGGAAGCATCCAGATCCACACAGACTGCTTAAATAACAGCATACATGTCTCACATCCTTGGAGTGATCTCAGGAGTATCCCAACTGTCCAAAGCAGGAGGACACAGGCATATAGTGCCCTCTGGGACAGGGCTGATGGCAAGAGTCTGAAAGAAGGTGCTGGGCTCAGGTAAGGACTTTTTAATAGGGTCCAGGATGGCAGGACTAGGAGTAAAAGATGGAAGAGGATAGATTTAGGCTGGAGATAAGAAAGAAGTTCTTTACTGTGAGGGTGGTGAGACACTGGAACAGGTTGCCCAGAGAGGTTGTGGATGCCCCCTCAATCCCTGGAGGTGTTTAAGGCCAGGCTGGATGAGGCACTGAGCAACCTGGGCTAGTGGGAGGTGTCCCTGCTCATGGCAGAGGGGCTGGAACTAGATGATCTTTAAGGTTCCCACCCAAACCATTCTTTGATTCTATTCTACTCCTATTCTATTCTATTCTATTCTATTCTATTCTATTCTATTCTATTCTATTCTATGCTATTCTATTCCATTCTATGGCTGACCAAGCCCACCTAATTGATGCTGTAGCTCCTCAAAAGAACCTCACCCTGGCTCCAAATGAAGAGAGACAGTGACTGCCACATCAGCCGGACTCTGCCTGCAGCAGGGGCCATTGCAGGAGTAAATCCACCTCAAGCAACAAAGAGAGGATTAGTGGGGAACAGTGGCAAATCCGCCAGCCCAGCTTGTGAACAGGCTCTAATCCCACACCCACACGGCCTCGATGAAGGCAACACAATCCATCATCATCACACAGGCAGGATGGGACAAGGAAATTTTCTTCGTGGCTCTGAGAAGCTGATGCTGCTCACAGGTTACAGAACAAAGAGAAAAACAGGGAAAAACACAGGATCTGGTTTACAAAGCAGCACCCTCCATTGGAAAACCAGCTCAGGCAGGTGGTGGAAGCTCCAGCATGCTGGCAGCAGGGCTCCTTCCACACCAAACCTTACTGAGCTAGCTGTGCCCAAGGGTGTGAGAGGCAGCACGGTGTGCTGAGGAAGATCTGGGTCAGGGAAAGCCAAGACCTCACGCTAGAACCTACTCCCACAAAGCAGTCAACCCCAAATTGTACTCTTCTAGGGTTTCATTGCTCTTCTTTGGCAACACTTCAGCTCTTTTTTTGATGCTCATACCCTCCCAGCTACAAGTGGGGCCAAAAATCACCTCCACAGGAAGCTCCTGGCATCAGCTCTTCCCCAGCAGGGTGGCTGCTGCAGTTACTTCCTTTCTCTTCCCCTGCCCAAATCACCAAAATCCACAGCAGCAGAGGAGGGGGAGACCAGCCACCACTTTTAGCTCACCTGGAGACGTGATCCTGGCCCCGTTGTGCTGAGAGAGATGTGGTGTGCACACTGCTCTCACAGACAGATCTAGCTGGCCTCTTCTTTACTCATCTGCCACACAGAGCAAGCTGCAGGCTGGAGGAGCATCTGTCCCCAACCACAGTGGCAGTGAGCAGCTGGCATTGCCCATGGGCAGGTCTGACCCTGGGATCTGGAGGAAGCTGCTTGGGTTTGTCTCTCAGCCTCAGCCCTGTGTGATGCCCTTGCAAACAGCGATGCTGCAGGAGCTGCCATCAGGAGCTGGGTGAGCAGAAGCATCTCCCTGTCCCACTCCTCTCCCCGTGCCTTAACTCCTTCCTGAGCTTCCACAGGAGAGTGGTGCCACCATTTCAGTGCCTTCTCCTTGGACAGACACTGGAGGACAGAGCTGGGGAGAAGCATCATGGTGCACCAGCCAGGTGAGAGGCAGACACAGCCCTTTGTGACAGTGGGGAAAGAACCTCAGCTGGGATTAACCCAGTGACACCATGCTATGTGACCTCCCATGTCCCCATCCTGCCCTGAGGGGTCATAACCACCAGGCATAGATGGATGGAGCAGCCAGATGCCCATGGGAGGTGCAAGCAGGGCTCACCTGGTGTCAGCCATCCACCATCTTCCTGCATGAGGCTCCAAAGGAAGCCTGAGGACACCAACCAAAGCCAGCTGGGGATGGGATGAACACAGAAGAGGAGGTGGAGGAGGAGAAGAAAGAGGCAGAGAAAAAAGAGAAGGAGAGGGTGGAAGGTGCTCTACACTACAAGGGAATGTAGTGACAGGGCAAGGGATTATGGCTTCAAACTGGAAGAGGGAAGATTTAGACTAGATATTAGGAAGAAATTATTTGCTTTGAGGGGGTTAAGCCTCTGTCCCAGGTTGCACAGAGAAGCTGTGGCTGCCCCATCCCTGGAGGGGTTTAAAGCCAGGCTGGACAGGGCTTGGAGCAACCTGGGCTGGTTGGAAGTGTCTCTGCCCAGGGTT
>VZTY01007482.1:121006-134842 GCA_013400935.1 Turnix velox
GGAAGTGTCCCTGCCCAGGGCAGGGGTGGGGGGGGGGAACCAGATGATCTTTGAGGTCCCTTCCAGGTCCCTCACTCCCTCTGTGAGTCTAAGAAGGACAAGGAGAAGAAGAAGAAGAAGGAAGAAGTGGTGGAGAGAATCCAAGGCAGAGAGAGAGGACAGAGCTGTGCAATTTGCCTGCAGGAGCACCAGCAGAGGGGCTCAGCTGGCACAGAGACCCCAGGGATATACAGGAGGCTGGAGCATGACACAATGTGGTTGGAAGAACTCAGGGACCACAGGGACCAATGATGATGATGAGGGGAGTGGGAGGAAGGCACTGCCTGTGAGACACACTCACATTAAGAAAATGAAGTGGTGAGAGCTGCAGCATCTCCACTCACAGAGGTGGGCTCTGTATCTCCACATCTCCACTGCTCCAGCCATGCAGGTAGGGATGGACCCCACAGTGACACCCACCACTTCCACAACCTCCCTTGGGTGACAGCACAGCACCCACCAGGGGTATTTCTTCCCCAGAGTGGTGCATCCATAGTGAAAACACCCTGGGCACACAGAGCCCTCGCTGCAGCTCTCATCCGATGAGGATTAGGGTTGGTTTAGGGATTTAATCCCAAGGCTGGGGGACTTCTGGGTCGGTGACATGGTTTTTAATGCACTGATTAGTGTGTGTGTCATTAGCACCGTGCAGATAATTAACACGGGCTGCATTACATGTAAAAACAGGCTCCTCCCCTGCCACCACCATCACAGCACCACCGGGGGGAGACACCCTGCCCCACTGTGGGCCCTGCTCTGCTTTCAGGCAGCAGAGCATCTGCTGAGGGCTGCAGAGGGCAATCCCTGCTGCCAACCACACAAATCAGGCTGAGGTACCTGAATTAACCTCTGCACAGAGAAGAGGCTCCTCCAGCCCCAGTGGCTGAACTGGGATGGAAGCAGCACATGCTGTTGTTGTAACCAATTCTAGGGCAAGCTCTGTGTCTCACACACTCAGACACCCTCCCAGCAGGCTCAGAGAGCTGAAGGCTGCTCTTTGCTGCTGTGCTCAGGTGCTGGGGCTCTGGATGGGTCCATTCCTGTGGGCAGTGGGAACCACCCTCTCTGGCAAACTCTGAGATATGCCTGGGTGGCCTCTGTGAGGGACAGGTGTGGAGTCCTTGGGGTCTCAATGACCTCCTTCTCCACAGCAGCCCTCACAAAGCCCCCTCCCTACAAGCTCTTGCTGGCTCAGCATCGCCCACCCAGCACTGCAGGGTGCCCCAGCTGTCTCTCTCACTCCTCCCTGCACAGCCTGTGCCAGCTCAGCAGAACCTTCCTCCACCTCTGCTCCTCATCAGGAACAAAGCAAACTAACCCAGGAGTGGCACCAGCCCAAGCCCTGCTGCTCTCCATCCTCACATCCCTTACGGAAGCACAAAGCTGGCCACAAGAAGAGCACAGTTAATGCACGTTCACATGCAGTTTGGCTGCCTCCAAGCTCTACCACAGCAAACCCCATTCCCAAGAAAACCCTATTTCTGGCACCACCCACAGCCCTGGGAGCTCTTCCTGACGCCCAAACTGGCTTCCACAGCGAGTTCTCGTGGTTCTCCCGTCTGCTACCAAATTACGAGGCAGGAGCTTTCCCTTGCTCCCTGGGCAAGCCTACGCAGCTCAGCACAGAGCTCCTCGTCTCCCTGCCTCTAATTATCCCTTTAATTTGTTGCTTCTTACTCTTACACACCTCCCACTCCTCCTGCAGGGCAGACGGTGACTTGATTTTCCATGGATTTTCCTCGTGACTCCTCCCAGCCCTGCTGACACCAGGAACCTCGATCCTAGAGAGGCTGAACTTTGCCCCAACGTGGTGCTACTTGAGATTCCCAGGTTCAAATGGGATCGGGAGCAAAGAGGTCTGTGGGAGGGCTCAAAGAGGTCTAGGATTAAATTTAAGCCTTGCAACAGTCAATTCCTTTGTATTTCAAGGCAGTGAGCAACCTCATCTAGAGGGAGGTGTCCCTGCTTATAGCAGGGGGGTTGGAACTACATGACCTTTAAGGTCCCTTCCAACCCAAACCATTCTATGATTCTATGAACACACACACCCACCTGCAACACAAAGGTGGGGTGTGTCCTGCTCTGCCTCTGCCCAAACCTTCTGTCACCCTGAGATCACCCACCCTGGGGCAGCCCAAGCTGCTTCCTCCTCTCCATCTCCAGAGGAGCAGCCAGAGAGAGCCCAGGCAGGCAGCAGAGCAGGCTGTGAGGAGGTCACCTTCGCAGTGAAGCTCTTTCATTTACATATGTATTTATTTATTTCTACTTGCCTGCTGCTGCTCCCCGTGGCTCCGGGGACATTTACATAATCGGATCACAGGCAGCCGGACGGAAACCACAAGCATCAGCCCCAGAGCATCCACCCCCTCCTGCCCCACAGCATCCATCCTTTCCTGCCCCAAAGCATCCATCTCTTCCCATCCTGGAGCATCCAGCCCTTCAGGCAGCAAAGCCCAGCCCTACCCTGTCCCCTGCCCACTGGCCAGGGCACAGTGGCCACATATATCCCACCAGGAGCCACAAGCAGAGCCCAGAGATGCTCCTGTGAGTGCACAGCTGCTGGGGAAGGTGGCAGGGGCAGAGAGTTCCTGAGTGTCCAAAATCCCCCCCCAGACTCCTTGGTTATTTACAATCTCATCAGTAAGCCACTGCCCCAACTGACAAGGTGTGGACGTGAGCAACAGCATCTCCTCCAAGAGCCAAGCTCTGCTGCACAAGCAGAGTTGATATCCTGGGTGGCTTGGTGCTGGGGCCAGTGTAGAGTGGGGATGTGGAGTATCCACATACCAGCACCAGCCCATCACTGCCTATGGCAGGGGGGTTGGAACTCAATGATTTATAAGGTCCCTTCCAACCCAAACTATTGTATGATTCTATGATTCTATAGAATTCTATGACTGGGACCTCTCCAGAGAAAAGCCAGCAAGCAAGGGATGTGTAATCTCTCTGGCAAGGAAGTACTGGCCCATCAAAAGCACCTTCTGGGATGTGTGGCCCTGTGAAGCACCATCAGGATGGAAGAAAGGCACAAGCAAGGAACATTTTCCCACACTGCCAAGGGGTAGCTGGAGCCCCTGTGCTTCCCTGGAGTCACAGTCCATACTTGAGCACAGATTTTGGGAACTTTGCACAGCACAGAGCCCCCACACACACACCAACAGGGACTCCCCAGGCAGGGTCCATGCAGCAGCTCACAGAAGACACCGTCCTGTGCTAAAAAGATACATCAAGGAGCAAAAACAGATCCAAGTGAGAAAAGGTGACAGGGTGGTTGGCAGCACTGTCCCACCGTGATGGGGGGACCAGGCTATTGGTCCCTCTCCATCCCAGCTCTCTTTCTTCTTGCTCTTATTCTAATCCATATCCCCCAAAGCACTGCTGCTGTGTGGAGGTCAGTGTCCCCCCTGCCCACAGCTTCACCATCTCCCCTCCAAAGGACAGGCTTATCAAGAAAGCTGGGAGAGCTGCAGCCACCCCCCCCTATCCTGCTTCTTCCCCTTTTGGAAACCTCCTCGAGAGCTCAGCCATGAGCTGATGTATCATAGATGATATTTAAGGTCCCTTCCAACCAAACCATTTAATAATTCTACGTACAAAAGCATGCTGCTAAGAACAGACCTCGGACACATGCCCTGCTCCCCCCTCTCACTCGCTCCATGTGTCAGATAAACCATATTTCTAACAAGTTTTTCCCAGCACAACACATTTTTTGTGCTATTTCCCAATTTCCAGACATTCTCACTCAAGCTTTTGTCACCTCACAACCACCTGCAACCTCTTCCTCCTTCTCTCTGGGCTGGCCACAGCAAATCCAGTTCAGCTCACACCTTCCCAAAAAGCTGCTGGAGAAATCCTCTCCCCAGCAATTCCCTGCCCGCATCCCATGGCTATTCTGATGCCTAACACCAAACCTAGGCAGCACAGAGGGCTCTATCATCCCCTCCCCACCACACTCCCCCAAAAACTTGTACAAACTCTCCTTGGGCAGAATGGGCAGAGCCCCTCCTCCCAAAACTGCTCCAAAACACAGGGTTTTGGCTCAGGAAATCCTTTCCCCTCACGGATACAAAATCTTGGGAGGTGAAACAGGGAGAATGCTGTAACCACAGGCTTCCTGAGTGCCCACCAGCTCCCACCATGCATCATCATCATTATCATCATCATCATTATTATTATTATCATCACATAAACCATTATTATCATTATTATTATCACATAAACCAATGCCTGACCTCCTTTTGCTCAGGGCTGGCCAGCACGGCGTCAGCGCTGCTCCATTCACAATTCCCCTAGCTCTGCCTTCATACACTATTCCAGCTCTACCAGGCTTTTGGGCTGGGGTTTTATTTCTTCTTTTGCTTTAAATATTTCATTTCATTTTTACACTCTCCTCCCCTCCTCAAAGCTGCCCAGGGGAAATAAATTACCCCAAGGAAAATGCAAGCTACACGGGAAGAGCTGTTTGCTGCCACTGAGGCAGATCCACACCCCAAATAAAAGCTGTCCAAAAAATCATGGGAAAGCACAGTCATGCTGCCACACCAGAGCTGACATGCACTTCCCAACCTGGGAGAGAACATAACCTCAGCCCCTGAAGGGGTTAAATCCCCACAGACATGGAAAACAAGGGCAGCTTCACGGAAGATGTGAGTGATGGGGGGGTGTGGGTCTGAATCCACAGCAGGCTTCAAACTGCTGTGGCAGCCATAAAAGCCCCCCCCAGAACAGCCTAAAGTCCTCTTGCACCCTAAACCTCTTCATCCCCCAGCTTTACATCCCAAATCTCCAGTAAGGATGTGGCAGAGCTGTGTCTCAGGGGGTCACAGCCACTTCCCAACTCCCACCCCTTCTCCACAGCATTGAGCCAGCACCAAGCCCTGCCCCAGCCCCACACCAGCACTCCAGGAGAAAACAGGGTCGTGCAGGAGGGAAGGAGGATGATGGAGGAAGAATAAGAGGAAAACCCTTTTCTTTTTCCCTCCTCACCCCCACGGGGGAGAGTGAGGGGGGGTCCGAGCTGGCAGTACTTACGTTGATCATAGCATTGGAGGTGATGCGGAAGAGCGTGGCCCTTTCGTTGACTGCCTTGATCTTCTCCCCACTCTCAGCTGGCAGCTTGAGGTTCTCCAGCTCGCTGAGGGAGCGCTGTAGGGCCGCCCCGTGCTTGGCGATCAGGTCATTGCATGTGCTCAGATCCTCCAGCTTACTCGAGAGGGTTTTCAACGTGCCGTGCAGCTCGCTCTTGTCTGACTGCGAGGCGGGCTCCTCATCACCCGAGTCATCTGCAAAGGGAGGGATGGAGAAAAAAAAAAAAAAAAAGCAGTTTCCATGGTTACCCCTGGACTGTAATAACCCAACCTCCTGCCTCCTCCCTCATGCTGCCCAGCTTGGGGGTCATGGCCACCATCATCCCCCCCCAGAGCAAAGGAACAATCTGAGATGTCACCCAGGTGTCCAAAGGGCTCCTGGGGCAAACACCAGGATTTGGGACAGGGATAGGTGACAGGGGTGACACTGGAAGACAAAGCTTCCCTTCCCACACATGGCCACAGGAGCCAGGCAGAGTGTCTGTGTTCCCTGCCCTAGGACCAAACCTCTTGGGGGCTCTGCAAGGTCTGCTTTTGGCAGGATGAGCTGCACAGAGGTACCATGATCTGCTCAGCCCGTAGGCACCAGGGGCAGAAGATCCAGCAGGAAAACTTAGAATCATTGAGGTTGCTCAGCCACTTTTCCACCATTAAGGACCAGGTGTTTCCATGGTCCCCCTTTATCCTGGGCACACAATGACACTGTGTGTCACCATCAGCACACACAAGTCCCCCAGGGCTCTGAGTGTCATCTTTGTAACAACTGTCCTCAGCTGATGTATCTGAAGGATGGAGCACATTGCTCCCTGCAGTGGCTGCTCTCCAGGAGAGATGCCATGCTGCTGCCACTGCACAGCCAGCTCCTGGGGGTTTTCCAGGTCAGAGGACTGAATCCCTCTCTCTCCACAGCCTCCCACACACCTCCCTGTCCCCATCATACACACTGCCCAGTGACACAGCTTTCACCTCATAGGGCTCCATCTGCAGCATCTCCTGAGACTGGGCTGTCAACCCACTCCTCTGGCGCTGCAGAGCCCACACACTGGTCCAGCAGAGCTCCATCACCTCATCCCATGACACTGCACACCTACACACAGCCCAGACCTCACACCAGGGATGGTGGTGGCATTTCCACAGCTCAGCCCAGGCACAGCCACTACTCCCAGTGCAAAATTCCCCAGGTCCCCACGAGCATCCCAGCCCTCTCTTGGGCTCCAGGGATGGGAACCATCTCTCCATGGCATTCAGGATCCAATTGCTGACAAGACCAAATTCTAATAGCCATTTTATAATCTACTATAACATTTCCTCTAACTCCCAGAAGCAGAAGTCACCCACATCAGCTTGGTTCCCATCACACACACACCAGCCAGTGAACTATCACCACTAATTGTCACAAATCACCATCATCTCCAAGGGACCTCAGGGGATGACAAAGTTGGGATTGAGGGTGGAACAAGATGATCTTTCAGATCCCTTCCAACCCAAACCAGTCTATGATTCTATGTTATTTCTGCTCTTAGATATCAGTAATACTCCCTATCTGTTTACAAAGTTGTGCTGAGCAGGAGGCAGCATCTCTCTGCCTGTGCCCCAGCAGCACTGAACCCCCAGATCTCCCCTCCTCCTCCCAGATCTCAACCTGGGGATTTTGCACATCATCAAAACACCCCAGCAAAGGGATGGCACTACACATTGACAAGCTCCAGCCTTTGCCAGAACATAATTTTCTGCTCATCTCTCCCCATTTACAGAGGCTGAGGTACCCATCCCTGTTCTGTGTGCACTGCTTGAGGCGGGAGGCACGAAGGCAGTGTGGCCCATTTTATTATTGCTTGAAACTCAGGGAGAAAAAAAAAAAGAAAAGCAAAAAAAAATAGAAAGTACCTGGGTCATTGCAGGCCAGTCATGATGCTGCCCAGGCTGAACAGCCTCCACCAGTCCCTGTCTGCCCCAGAGCCACCAATGCTGGGATGCTGAGAAGCAGATGCCCACTCTACCCCCCAGTGACATAGAGGAAGAAGGTGCCAGACCCTCTGCTGAGCCTGGAGACTTCAAAGGGGATGTTTAAGGCTCCTGGGGGGGAGTGATGTGCAGTGCTGTCCTGGGAGCAAAAGCCCAACCAGTGCAGAGAACAGGGAAACTCATTACATCTCCTGTCCCTGCATCCCAGAGGAGCATATCCCAGCACTGCCTCTCACACCCATGACCCCAGCATCCAGGACAACCAGATGCCTGCACCCATCCCCACTTCTGTGACTCACAGTAACATAAAAGTATTACAAGTGATGCAATTTGCTGTAATTACCTCAAATCAAAGCCCAGGAAGAAGGAAACAAGATGTCACAGCAGCAATCAAATCAGAGCAAGCTCAAGCAGAATCTATCACACAAAGCACCCAAACAACCTCACTCACTGCCAGTGCCTCCTCCCCAGGTCTGAGATGGGTTTTGAACCTGTCACCAACATCAAAACACCTCCCAGCACTGAAATACTTTGCTCCTCGTGGTGTCACCACGATCTGAGTGAGCAAGATCAACAACTCCAATGGATCCCACTTCACTATCTTGAGGGTTTTTTGAGAAATCCCTTCAATGTAGCTTGAAGAGCTGGGGAGCTTGTCCCTTCAACACAGCCAGGAGGTGGCGACAGGGCTGTCCAAGGGTCTAGACAACCCCATTTTGCCCACCTCAGGGAGAATGGTCCCAGAGAAACTGTGGCAGTTATTGCTGAAAGCTATTTGTGACATGCCAGAGGAACAGCAACATTTGCTCTTAGTGCTGAGGACAAAGGGTTCACTCAGCCACAAAGGTGAAAAAGCCACAAGCTCCATCACCTGGAGGTCTCTGCTTGGAGTACAGCTGAACACCAACTGCAGCAGAGGGGATCCTTCTTTGCCTCAACTCAGATGAGGGAAAAATTAGATGTTGCTTTACTGAGAATGGTAAAGACAGCCCAAAGGGCAGGAAATACCGAGAGAGAGAGAGAGAGAGAGAGAGAAACTACTCAAGATCAGAGAATTCCCAGGGCTTCTCCTCTAAGGGCAAAGACCACAAAAGCAGCAACAAGCCCAGCAAAATCACTTTGGACTTCAGCAGATACCCTTCCAGGGTTAGGAGGTATGCTGGGGCTGGGGGTGGGGGGAGGTGTTTCCTAATTAGTGTCATTTAACATCACAAATCCTCTTGGAACCTGGAAAAACTTCTAGTCCTAAAACCATGTCAGGGATGGAAATCAAGAGCATCACCCCAAAAAGGCTGTCAGACAATACTTGACAAACAAATCACAAGGTGCTTCTTGGTCCTGATGTCTTTCACAGCAGCCACAAGGTTTCCTGCCCTCCCCAAACTCCACATCCCATGGACATCTCCCCATGTGGCCAGGGCTGCAAATTCATTCCCTCCTCACTACAGCAAGCTCTGCACTGACCCCACACTTTTGGGGCAAAGACCCTTCTGTTCCAGCATCTCCAGAGGCAGTGGTTTCAGGGACCTTAAGCTGGGGGTGACCACAAGGAGGAGGTTTGGGGCGGAGCCTTGTGCAAGGTGCCATCAGCTGCAGAGTAGCACGATCCAAACCCAAAACACATCTTTTCCCACTGCCTGGCAGGACATACCAGCATGGCAGAGCAGGACCAGCCCCACTATAACCTACCTCACCACTCCTGAGGTCACCAAGACCTTCCTCACCTTCCTGCACCAAAAAGGTTTTACAAACACAGTCACTGTTTTATGATTCACATCGCTGGAGGCTCATGACGTGCACAGGAAACATCTGTGACCACAGGCTCAAATATGACAACATCTGCCTTTAACAGCAGCTTTGAGTAAACCTCCTTCCCAGGAACACACACACAGAGCATGCCCTAAAAGCAGGAGTCCCTGCAAACCCAGTCCCTTCATCCCTCATCCTTCGTACCGTGTTTTGACTTGTGAACCAACAGAAAGTCAATCTGTTGTGATTTTTATTTGTAGGGCACTGGCATGAGGCAGTTGCTATAGGAACAGCCAGCTTCACGGTAAGCTGGGAAGATTATTTTTGGAGATGTGATGCTATTTAATCTATGTAAAATGGATCAGCAGCTATGGGCCATAAGCCTCTGAGCTTGTTTCACAGCTGGGATAGCAAAAGGAAACCTCAGTGGCCAGAGCAGCATCTCCCAAGGAGGCCATTAAGGCAGAAGATCCCTTTACGCCTCCGTTTTCTGCCTCTAAAACTTCCCTCAGCTCAATATTTCCCATTGGTCTCCACAGCTGATGGAAAACCCTCTGCCTGGAGGCACAGGGCAGAAAGCTCTCTGCACTGGGAGAACTGGTGTTTGCAGGAAGCATCGGGAGAGATGGAGCAGCCCCATGGTGCTGCTGCTCAGGGCTGGGGAGTTCCAGAGCTGACCCCAGAGGAGCTGAGCTGTCAAGAACCTCTGCAGGGGGAAGGGAACAGAGCAGAGGGACCAAAGGGCTGTTAGATATTTTAATCACCATCTCTCAAACAGCATCCACAGTCCATCTGCAACATCTTCAGCCACAGGCACCACACAATGGGGTCTTTCCCCATGGCCAGGGCAGCAATTAATCCCTACTCACCTTACCCTTCAGCTCCAGCCTCTCACACTCTCTTCCTACATCCTACACCCTCCTTCTCCACTTGTGTTCTCCTTTTTGTCCACCAGGTGTGTGTCTAAAGGTATGGAAAGCATCACACTGATTTGTAAAAGCCTTTTCTTCCTGCCCACGCAGAGCAGAGGAGGTCCATGAGGACAGGCAAGCACCAAAGCCCATTTCTGCTGCAGCAGCAATCCTGGACAAAACTCCTCCTCACAGGTGTTTTCCACAAATAAATACCACACAAGCCAATCCCACCCCTTTAGAATATTCCCTATTTATCAACCAGTCTCCATCCCTCCTCTCCAAATCCAAGCCTGACACCATGGATGGGATTTGGAAACGCCAGCCCTTCCTGTCTGGGATTATCCATATCTCTTGGAAAGATCTATCACCCGTCATCTTTCAACCAGAGCAATTTCCACGTTGGCTCTAGGAGATGCATCTGCTTTCATCACTTTTAATAGCTATGAATATTAAATGGGAGCAAGTATCTATATTTAATAATCTAGCCCAGCTGCCAAAAGAGAGATGGATTTTCACAGCACAGGCAGAGGCAGGCACAGGAGGTGTTTTTGTGGTTATAAAGAATTAGGCTGGAAATTAATCACCAAACTAGTATAGCAAATAATCATTCACAAACCCTTCCAAATGTGGGTGATCACTCAGTAATAATCACCAAACTGGCCAGGCTGCTTCCTTCCATGCAAACGGAAGGCCTAAAAATAGCCAATGTTGGCTGGGTGTGATGAGCTGTGACATTTCCTTAAGTCACATTGCATGGAAGGAGGTGGTGGGTGCCGGCAGGACCCCAAGCCTGGAGCCATGGGGCTTCACCAAACAAATCCAGATTTGCCTGAAATCCATAAGTATTGGAGAAAGAAGGAAATTAATCAGATTTTCAGGAATTTGGGGCTAAAGACTTGAGTGCTGTGATCCAGGTTGGGATCAAGGAGTTGGAGCAGAAACCTCCAAAGGTGCCTCCATAGAATCATAGAATGGTTTGGGTTGGAAGGGACCTTAAAGATCATCTAGTTCCAACCCCCCTGCCATGGGCAGGGACACCTCCCACAACACCAACTTGCTCAGTGCCTCATCCTGGCCTTAAACACCTCCAGAGAGGGAGCATCCACATCCTCTCTGAGAAGCCTGTTTCAGTGTCTCACCACCCTCACCATAGAGGAATTTCTTTCTTATTTCCAGTCTGAATCTCCCCTCCTCCAATTCACATCCATTACTCCTAGTTCTGCCATCACATATCCTAATGAAAAGTCCTACCCCAACCTTTCTGTAGCCCTCTTCAGGTATCGAGAAGCTACAGTGAGGTCCTCCTGAGCCTTCTCCAGGCTGAACAACCCCAACTCCTTCAGCCTGTCCTCATAAGGGAGGTGCTCCAGCCCTCTCATTATTTCATGGCCTCCTCTGGACCTGCTCCAACAGCTCAATGTCCTTCTTATTTTGAGGGCTCCAGAACTGGACACAATACTCCAGGTGGAATCATACCAGAGCCCAGTAGAGGGGCCAAATCACCTCCCTTGACCTGCTGGTCACACTTCTCTTGATGCAGACTAGGATTGGGTTGGCATTCTGGGCTGCAAGCACACATTGCCAGCTCATGTTGAGCTTCTCATCCACTGACACCCCCAAATCCTTCTCTTCAGGGCTGCACTCAAGCCACTCTCCACCCTTTTCAAACCTGAGTTATTCCTCATCTCAGTACACAGTGTCCCTGTCACTTGTAATAACTGCTTCTGGTTACCAAACTGGATGTAATGCTAACTTGCAATAACAAGGGATATTCATCAAACCCATGTGGATGAAAAATCACAGGCAAAATAAACCCCCAACACAAAGCAATTCCACAGGGAGGGCTCCATTCCTGACCTCCCAGCAGAGCAGTGGAGATTCAGCCCCACAGACAGAAGTGCCACCACGAATAATTAAAAGTCATCAGCTTTTGTCTAAGGGATGAACAAAGCACGTGAAAACCCATCCAAATTCTGTTATTTAATTGCACCTCACCCATTTACTCATTAAATCATTTAGTATCTGAGTAATTACCATGAATTCACATCATTCCCCTGCACTGAAATGGAGGAGCCAGGTCAGTTTGGTGGCACCAGGAGCAAGAAATCCCCACAATTGTGTCTGTACAGAGCTGGGCACAAGCTTAGCTTGAAATAGGACAGAAAAAATACATACATAGCACAAAACTCAAATCACAGAATGTCAGGAATTGGAAGGAACCTCAAGAGAACCTCTAGTCCCAGCCTTCACTTGAAATTCGACATAAAAGAGAAAAATAAAAGTTAATAGTAAACATACTGTGGCACAGGTAATATGACTTAAAGTTACTTCATCTTATGAACCAGAAAAATCCCAGAACAATTTTTATTTTTCCTAGAAACCCCCTCTTCAGAAAACCACTAAGTAATTAAATATCCACATGGCTTAACAAAACACCCTGTACATTGCAGGAAAGGAGTTTGGCTGGGAGCAGAACCTCACAGAAGTGACCACCAGGGTGGAGGTGGGGTGACAACATCTTCTCCCACAAACAAGGCTGCCCCAGCACACAGCTACTGAAAACCATCAGAGGTCTCAAGTGTCTTCCCAAGTGCGTCACTGAATGTACATTTTTAATGGCACTTAAACATTTTCCAGCCCCAGGTCTGTCTCTGGTTTCAGCAGCATAAGGAGGGGAGCTCACACATGGCTTTGGTCTCTCTCCTCAACATCCCCCAGCCAAAGGCACCACCAGGAACTGGCAGCATCTGGGAGGCACACAATCTCCCATCCTTCATGGGATAACATCCTCTCTGATGTCACTTGACTGTTTTTTGTTTTTTTTTTAAATAATAGTTTTTGGTTTTTCTGGAAGTCTTCCATCCACAGGGAACACACAACCTGTCCCAGCATCTTCCTCATCCTGGCAGGAGCCAGTGGGAGATCTACCAAGAACACTTCCAACTCCCTGTCAGCTCTCTCCTTCCTCACTCACCCTCAGTAACAAGAGTGAAATGACAAGGGACCTTGTTCCTGGGGACAGGCAGCAGTGACACAAACAGAGGCAGGGAAGATACCACAGGGATCACTCATCCAGCAGCAAAATTTACCAGTGCTGGGGAGCTGGGATGACTTTCACCAGTTCAACAGCAGTCAAGCACTGGTGGGACAAGGGGATCTGGTCTCATGCCACATCAGGGCTGGGCATCCCATCCCTACATCTCTTCTACAGCCTCCCTCCTCCCACACCAGCCAGCTCTGACATCCCTCACCCCTGGGACCCAGGGGTTCTGCTCAGAAACATCCCCACAGGCTCCAAAGCTCAGCTCAGCCAAGGCTTTAGAGAAACTGAGCTGGATGTGACACTCTCACATTAACCAGGGCCTTTATGTGCATTTAAATCCATCCCAGCTCAGCTTACCCAGGTGTAAGAGGATCAGGCCAGGTGTAAGTTACCCACCTTCCTCCAGTTCCCCAGAGGTCAGGCCAGGGCAGCGGGAAGGGAGGGATGCAGGGGGAAGGGAGGGATGCAGGGAAAACTGAGGGATGCAGGGGGAAGAGAGGGATACAGTGGGAAGGGAGGGATGCAGGGGAGACTGAAGGATGCAGGGGGAAGAGAGGGATGCAGGGGGAAGGGAGGGATGCTGCAGGACCTCAGACTTTCCCAGCTCCTGTGATACCCAGAGCCCCAGACATGGGGGAGGAAAGAGCAGGTCCCAGGCAGCTCTAACTTCAAACCCTTCCCACTGCTTCTGCCCATGGGTTCAAATGCTGCCCCAGCAGTACTCCTGTGCCAGGACACGTCCCTCCTCCTGAGCAGCCAAACCTAGGGGGGCCATTACAGGCTTGATGAGGGCTTGAACTGGAAGGAAAAACAAAGCTTCACTTAGACCCTTGTTAAGAAAGATTTTTTACATCCTAGGGAAGATTTATTCAACAGAGAGCTCCAGTAGAAGACACAGTGGCACACCTGGACAGAAGGGTATGGTGAGGCACAACACTGCCCACACTGGCTAATGCCAGCCTTTGGTGGCCATGTCCCATGGTTCTAGGAGTAGACAAACATGGTGCTTCCCTTGCCTGTTCCTGCTGCATGCACAGGG
>VZTY01007483.1:0-39286 GCA_013400935.1 Turnix velox
CTGTGATTCTGTGATTCTAGTTTGAGCCCGCAACTGCAGAATGGAGCTAAATAGCCCAGAAAGTCCTTAGTCCCTGGAGAGCTGGCCTGGGCAATGATCAATCCAGAGTTTCCCACTCCTCTTTGTTAGCAGCGGAAGACAACAGTGCCTAGGCTGCAAAGTGCTTCAGTGAAAAGCCTGTGCTTGGGAAATTAAATGAAAAATTCATCTCTTTAGGAGATATCAGTTCAGTGATCTTTAGGATAAGGAACTGGCTGGGCACCTGCACACATTTTTGCGTCATCCGTAATGTTGATTCTGCCCACCCGGCAATGAATAGGTTATCATTTTGCTTTACAATTTCCCTGGCCACCTACATAATTGATTCTCTCTCACCTTCATTTCTGTTTGTGTCACAGGGAAAGCCTCAGGGATCCAGCAGCTCACGGATGGTAGTCAAGTGTCACAACCAGCAAACAGAAAGGTTCATCCACCTCAGCCTTGGTGTAATTGGTTTTAAAATGCAACATGTTGGTGTGTCTGTGTATCCTAAGCAATCACAGAAATATGTGCTATATATTACATGGTTTCTAGAGCAACTGGAGAGGAGAGAGGAAGGTTGCATCCTCTGTGCAAAGTGCCAAACAAATACATCAGTGAGAAAGCTCTGTGCAGTGAGGGAGCCGACAGAAGCCTTTTCTTGGTAAAGCCCAGCCTTCCTGAAGCTGAAACAATTATAAGTCAGTTCTGAAAAAATGCTTTCTTTAAGTAAAAAAAAGTGTGGAAAGAAAAAAGAAAATTTCAGTTGCAGAAGAACCCTATTTTGACATATTTAGAAGTTTCTTTTTACCAGCTTCAATGTGTGCTGCTTCAGATCTCTTTTAATCTGTGAAACAGGTCAAAGCTGTACAGAATTGTCTTTCATTTTTGTCTCTCACTTAGCAGCTTTATTAATTTTAGTTCAATTTGAAATTTAATTTCTTTAATTTGTGGTTGAAAATTGCTATGGAAAAAGAGAACAGTTTCTTTGCTGTTTCTAAATACTTGTCCTTTATTACAGAGCTTCTTGTTAAAATAACTCAGTGGAGCAAATAGTTGGGAGTACATATATATGCAAAAATCTTCAGATGAGCTTTAATCTGTGATGTAATACTTGCACCTCAGTTGGGGCTGTAAGAAGAGAAGAGAGAAAAGAAAGACTGGTGGGGGATGGTTAAAAGGTAGAAGAATTAAAAAATAAAACAGGGCTCCAAAGAAGATGGGAAAAAGGGAGGGATCTCAAAGAAGGGAACTGGTTAAAGATGAAAAGGAATAAAAGAAGCAGAGAAGACTTGGGTTGCAAGTGCATTGCTGGAGGGGGGACTGGTGACCATTCAGCGGAAAATACGTTAAGTCTGAGAGGTAGATGTGAGCCACTAAGCAGAACTTCAGTAGTGTCCACAGGACAATGAAAAAATAGGACAAGGAAATGAGACATCCTGGTCCATCAGTCTTTGCTTGCAATAGCTGTTCCAGACTCATGACTGTTTCTAGGGAGAAACCTAATTGCAGTTTTTACTATTTGTGGAAGAGAAAAATGTCTCATTTAAAAGTTACTGGCATTACAAATATGCTTAAATTGCCAAAACGAAGCTACATATTGTATTTTATGTAATCATATTTATTAAAATTTTTTAATTGGCTTTCAATCATGCCATCCCAGCATTTAAGAAGCATTCCCCAGAACTGACTTATGTAAAAATTAATATATTTGAGCCTTCCTCCTAATCTCCTTTCAAAGTCTTGTACACTACAAAACTCATACACGTCCTCTCTCTGGTATTATCAGCCTTCATTGTCTAATGCCAAAAAGCCTTAATGGGGATTTTCACAGTTGCACTTGCTAATAGATATTTTCAGTTTTCAGTGGAACTGATGACCATTCCCTCATATCCCAGTAGGGTCAAAAGTTTTTAAGATTTTCATCAGATCAGAGAGCTATTTTGGTTTAAAATCATCAAGTCCAACCGTAAAACAAACTCTTGTCGTGTTTACCACTAAACCTTGTGCTACAGCTACATGTCTTTTAAATACCTCCAGGGTTGGTGACACAACCACTTCCCTGGGCAGCCTGTTCCAGTGCTTGACAACATTTTCAGTGAAGAATTTTTTCTTAGTATCCAGTCTAAACCTCCCATAGAGCAACTTGAAGCCATTTCTTCTTGTTCTGTCACCTCTTCCTTGGGAGAAGAAACCAACACTCACCTCTCTGCAATCTCTTTTTAGGTACATGTAGAGATCCATAAGGTCTTCCCTCAGCCTCCTTTCCTCCAGGCCAGACAAACACAGTTCCCTCAACTGCTTCTAATAACACATTTTCTCCAGAACCCTCACCAGCTTTGTTCCCTGTATCTGGACCCACTTCAGCATTGCTATGTCCTTTTGGTGTGGAGCCCAAAAATGTATACAGTACTCAATATGGAGCCTTACTAGTGCTGAGTACAGGGGGTTTATCACTTGTGGCTAAGCCTACTCCTCATCAAGTGCCAGCCACACTGTTTGGTACAAGTCANAGGGTTGGTGACACAACCACTTCCCTGGGCAGCCTGTTCCAGTGCTTGACAACATTTTCAGTGAAGAATTTTTTCTTAGTATCCAGTCTAAACCTCCCATAGAGCAACTTGAAGCCATTTCTTCTTGTTCTGTCACCTCTTCCTTGGGAGAAGAAACCAACACTCACCTCTCTGCAATCTCTTTTTAGGTACATGTAGAGATCCATAAGGTCTTCCCTCAGCCTCCTTTCCTCCAGGCCAGACAAACACAGTTCCCTCAACTGCTTCTAATAACACATTTTCTCCAGAACCCTCACCAGCT
Organism: Turnix velox; assembly: GCA_013400935.1. Taxonomy (NCBI): domain Eukaryota; kingdom Metazoa; phylum Chordata; class Aves; order Charadriiformes; family Turnicidae; genus Turnix; species Turnix velox. The sequence continues at coordinate 2,833 of VZTY01007483.1, forward strand.
TTGTTCCCTGTATCTGGACCCACTTCAGCATTGCTATGTCCTTTTGGTGTGGAGCCCAAAAATGTATACAGTACTCAATATGGAGCCTTACTAGTGCTGAGTACAGGGGGTTTATCACTTGTGGCTAAGCCTACTCCTCATCAAGTGCCAGCCACACTGTTTGGTACAAGTCAGGATGTTGTTGGCCTTCTTGGCCGCCTGGACACACTATTGGCTCATCTTCAGCTGGCTGTCAACCAACACTGCCAGGCAGTTCTCCAGTCACTCTTCCCCAAGCTTTTAGCACTGCATGAGGTTGTTGAAACCCATGTTAAAACAGAATGCTGTGACCCACTAATAATAATTGTAGATCTGGTTGTGGTTTTCACTAAACAGTAAAGAAAATACAGTGTGAGCACCTGAAAATGGAAAGATCACAAAACCCATGTTCTATTGAATATAGTTTTACATTAGAGGTCTCAATCATTTCTAAGGAGACTGTTAAAGAAATTCTTTTTCTCCAAGTTCATTTGAAATATATTTTAAAGACTTATTTTTTCTATATTAAAGGCTATATTTTCTAAAGGTCCACTTAATTTTCCATGAATCTGGAGAAGATAGAGAGAAGATCATTTAACTCTATCCATCCAGTAAGCCAAAAATCCTTCATTTTCACAAACCAGGAAAATACAAATAAATTGTCTGTGTTTCTAGGAGAGGTGTAAACTAAGTTTCTTGATTTATATACTTCTCTGTCGCTTCTGGGTTTTGTCCTACACTATGCCTTGGCATCCTTCCTTACTTTGTTCTCTTTTAAGTGTGTTTTCACTTAATTTTTTTGTATATTTTAATAGACTTAATAAGCATTTTACTTCTCAAAGACCACAGTTAAGCCTTTGCAGCTGTGCAATATCATTATGTGCTCCTGACCTGCATTTTCTATTTATTCTCTGTGAGGCCCAGGAGATATTTCTTGGTCCTCCTCAGGTGTCCACTGTGGAGGCAGCTGCAAGTCCTTCCAAGTGCAGTCACAGCAGGTAGAAGATGAATGTACACAAAATGATAAATGCAAGAAAATTTATTTATAGCATTTTACCTGAGGGGATGAAAAAGGATGGACTATGAACAGTCATGGGAAGGAGGAGCTAAAGGATTTTCTGATGTATATAGAAGTCTTGGGCTCTCAGGATAAGGTTTGTTATTCACATTAATTAGCTAATATATTCTTTAATATTCAGACTTTTTTAATATAGAAGATTTGGGTTTCCTCTAACAGATCCTTAAAAACAATAAAAGGTAAATGGCTCCTTCAGGAGCTTGACATGGTCGTCCAGCTGTGAAAAATCATGTAACAAAGGGCTTTTAGGAATTCCTTAGGCTGTTTGAAGCATGTGATCAGGGGCAGCCATATCTGAACACAGTGTGTTATCACTGGCTCTCTCTACTTGCTTGCAGTCATTTGTTAATTTTGATAAGGAGAAGACAGAGTTATTTAAGTGAATTAGTCATTTAAATTCTAGAATCACTGAGAAGTGAATGTGCTATAACTCCACAGCATCCAGCATGTTTTTGCACTTAGTGCTTGAAGAGTGATGGGGAAGAGGAACTTGCAGCTCTCAGTGATAAAAAGGATAAGTCAGCTCAGAATGGCTTCCAAGGAGCAAAATGACCCTGAGTGGCTCCCAAGAGGCTGCTATGGGAAAGCAAAGATTTTCAGGGTGATTGCCAAAATATTACTAAGGTGACACATAGTTTGCAGATGATTTTCTGCTGCCAAAGGCTGGGAGGCAGGATTTGGTGCTGCCAAGACCAAGATGACCCCTGACAGCTTCTGTGATTCCCTGAAATATATTTCATTTTTTGCTTTTTCCAAGACAGGACTGGGAGACACCGCTAGCTTCCTCTCCTTGATTTCATAGGATGAGTGCCTGGCAAGTCTCTCTGATAGCTGAAGCCTAGTTTCAGTCCTGCTACCTGGGGCTATGTTGTGTAAAAGTGAAGAGGCTGGATGAAAGCAAGAAGCCAGGAATTCCTCCATCCTGCTTTTTTGGGGAATGGGAGTTGGTTTTAGCAGTCTTGTAAGTAACCTGAGCTAAGTAAAATGCTGCAATTCTTCAGTATTTATTAGAGTAATATATAAAATAAATGTGTTTGTGTTTGGAAAGCCAAACAAATTATTCATTCTAGGTGCTATGAAAAGGGTAGATGAAAGTATTATTTTTTAAAAGGCAAAAAAAGCAAAGAACTACATCATGGCACTGGAAAAACCCATGCTGTAAGTTCATTTGGTTTTCTGCCTTCTGTGTCTGAATGTGGCATCACTGAGTTACATAGTATATAGAGAGAAGAATACTGGAAGATTTAGAAGGGCTTTGCCATGATAAAATACTAGCTAGATTGATTTCACATTTTGGGAAAGAAAGGACGGAGACAGGGGTATGGTGGATTTCTACACAGTCATAAATAGTATAGACATAGTGAATGGGGATCAATTATCCATTATTTTTCACAACCAGAGAACCTAATTAAATTACCAGATATCCCGATAAACAAACAAAAGGAAATTCTTTTTCAAATACAGAATAATTGAATTTTGAGGTGCATTGGCACAGGATGCAGTAGAGACTATAAGTATAAATGGGTTCAGAGAAGATTAGATGATTCCTTTGAGGACAGATTGGTGGCTATTAAAAATTATGGTCTAGATTAAACTTCCATCTCAGGAAGTCCCTTAAGTGCTGATTGTGGGAAGTTGGAGAGGTATTCTAAGCAATCTATGTACTTGCCCTTTTTCCAGAAGCATCCACTTTGGGCTAGTGCCTGAGCCAGCATATTGAGATGGCTCCTGGATCCATCAGTAGCCCTTTTATGTGTGTGTATGAAAAAAAATAAGGCAAAAAAAGGAGTGTGATGAGAAAAGCAAAAGCAACTGAATTAAACAATTACTTCCTCCTACCATTAATACTTTTTACAAGGCCTTTTGCAGAGGAAACCTCAGCAACCTTAAATCTGCTGCCTACTCTTACTTAAATCCTAATTTTCCCAGTAACATATATTTGTTACTTGCCAATATGCTATCAAAACAAAGCACAAGAATATTGTATTTGAGTTATGTCTGTAATAGCAATATAAATAATGCCAAGGCAAAGAACAAACAAACAGGTTTTTGAATATTAGAGATGTCCCTATCCAATTTTTAAGTTTAACCTTGTAATTTTCACTGTCCCAAATCATTCCCAGACATGACTAGGGAGTTAGCACTGGCAAGGAGCCATTCCCAACAATTGTTTGGGTGGAGTCAGCCTGTTCTTGAAGATATCACTAGACTATACAATTGGCCTCACAACCAGAGAATGGGCCTTCATCACCCCTAATGTACTATAGATATAACCATTTATTTTTGTATATGTTGTAATATAGAGGTACACTCTTGGATGAGAAAAGGAGTAGGCTTGCCACAAGTGATTTTGGCTACTGTGGAAAGTCCAAAACCAAGCTGTCTCCCAGGAAGGATGAAAGGGCCATAATGACACCCAGATGTGCTTGCATTTGCTCTTTTCCTTTAAGTCCTAAAGACAGTTCCAAACAATACATACTCTGTAGTGTTCTAGGGATACCTATGGCTATGGTCAAAGGCCACCAGTAACAAATGTTTTAATTAAACAGCAGGCTAGTGGACTTTGCAGTACAAGAGATATTTCTTCTACATTTCTAAGCATCTCTAGTCTGGAAGAGGCAATGGGATTTTCTTAGACCATTGAGTGATATGGCAAGAGTCCAATATTCACATTTTTTGCAATAGACACATTTTTTGCTCTGTAATTATATGATGAAGTTGCACTGGCTGTTTAATCCAGACATTTTAGGACCTGTGTTTTCTTTCAATTGTTGACAGAGTTAATATGCCAGGTGCTATATGAAAGAGAGCTAAAAGAACAATAGCTATCATAGGAAGCTTACAAGATGAAAGAAATGCACACATATAAAAAAAATCAGTGAGAAGTCCAGAGCAAGTCAATAATAAATAAATTAAAATCAAATAAACTAAGAAGCTCAGTATCAGCTTTAGTCTTACTTTTGTATTCTGACTGAGAAAGCAACTGATTGATTATTAGTCTTACTGATCTGATCCCTTTAAAGTATGGGAGCAACAAGTTGACTGGAGCCTCTTTTATGGATAGATAGGTCATAGAAGAGGTATGATTAGGAGATGGTAACAGCAAAACTGGTTATTAAGGGCAGAATGAATCCATAAAAAATGTGGACTAACATGGAGGCTTATCTTGGTTCAAGTCTTTGCAAAGAATTTAAACTGATACATCAGGCTCCAAGACCAGATAGAGTGGTTAAAACTGGTAAGAAAATGTGAAGGATGGCTAAAGTGATTATTGAATTGAGGATAACAAGCAGTATCAGATGGTTTCTGTGCAATGACAGTCAAAATGCTCCCTTAGACAACAGGCAGACAATAGGGAACAGAACACTTAGTGTGTCCATTAGCACCTACAGAAACTTTACTTCCCTGACCCAGAACACAAAGTAATCCTACTAACCCAAAGTCCAGTACCAAATGCAGCTCAAGTGTGGTGAAAAACTGACTCCATGAGATTTGCTGCACATAATTCTGTGATCAACAGATTTATGTTGGATTGAGACCTTTTCTCTAGGCACAGAAAATTGTATAGAAGTAGCTAAAGCTCCCTCCCTACTTAAAACTGATCAGGAGCACATGACACACACGGGCAATAGTAATAATTATCCTTACCACAGCGCATGCTCTTGCCCAGATTTGATCCACATAAAGCAGCACTTTCACAGCTAGTCTCCTCATCAGAGTGTAACAGGAGGAACAGCACAAGCTGGAGTACAGTACTAGCATCCAGCCTGTTCTGAGGACAAAAGCTGTGCTGTGCTCAATCTCAAGTGCTGGTCCGTATCATTTCCCACCATACATGTAGTAGCCACACTGTTGAGTGAACCATCTGGATCTGTCAAGCTGGTTCCAGCTCAGCAGTATCTCCTGACATTTCCAAGCTTAAGTCTGAAAGGTTCCTTTGGCAGTCTAGAGTGTTGTCTGTGCAGTGTTGCATTGGAATACATGGCAAGACTCATCACATTTTAAAAAAGAAAAGGAGATACTAAATGTAAATGACAGTTTATGCTCCCCTGTTTATGCAGATCACAGCTTCATTTTACTATACATTCAGATTTCACAGGAGCAGACATCTCCACTTCTAAAGCCTGTCATTTTTTTTCACTGTTTTGAGCCCTGTTGAGAGTGAAGACTTCTCCCACTGTTTCTTAGTTTCAGCTTCAGAAGTAGATTTTTGCTTTCCATTCCAACCACTCTGTGATGCAGTAGTTTGTATACTGAGACAGGATTTTAATGAGAAATTGTGTCCTGTGCCTGGGGACTGCGTGTTCCATTCATTGTTTTAAATAGTCATTCTTTTTTCATAATCTCATTTTTGTTTGCAGTTCATTGCCCATTGACATATTCCATGCTAAAATGACTAGGTGGATGACATAGAATGAATGCACGCAATTTATGACACTTTAATTTTAGTATGTGCAAAAATTCTGTGATAATCCACCTGACTTCATTACCATGAGACACAAGGTTGTGGCTGTGCTCAAGAATGAAGGATATGTTTTTCATTTTCATGGTCAATAATGAAAATGACAATTTCTAGGGAAAATGTGAACTAAATAAACAAGGGCCATGTATATCTGCTGTTGAAGGAATAACATGACTTTGAAGTAAAGTTCAACCTCACACAAAGATTGTCTTTGTCATACTGAAAGAGCCACTGAGGCTTTAGATAAATTTATACTTCATAGGTGCAGAATGTGAAAGTTTAATCCTTTTTAGGGCTGAAGGAAGTGAGAGTAGTCTTTTGAAAAGATGGTCTAAACAATGAATCAGTGATGTGAATAGGTATAGTCATAAAATACAATAAAATCAAAAGTCCTTATGCTTAGGAAGTAATCACTAAGACCTACTCCTATCCCTCATGCAGATTCATAAATCTGAGGGAGTCACAAAAGAATTCTAAGTTCCTTTGAATTATTTGCAATTGATCCTATTCAAAAGAGAATACTGAGGTTTTTTGGAGGATGGTAATTGTAACTTTTTTGTGCTCCTAGACAACTGGCTCGCTGACACCAACAAATATATTCATATAGGATAGCTAGAGGAAATTAATTCCTACCCTAGTTCTGCTGGATAACGGATACAGAAAGAGATTAACTGAATTGTTGAAATTTTCATAGCAACTCTTACAGCAAAGTCAGAATCTTACTTAGGGATCCCATTACATGACCTTTCCCTTTTTTTTTTTTTTTCTGAAACACATCAAATGCATAAATGGCTCGTGGAGTTTAGGCAAGCCCTAAAAATTTAGTTTAGTTTTAGGCAGAGCCTATGAGAATACTGCTGAATTTTTGTAAGGGTGAATTTTATTTTCTTATATGTGATTATGAATATGCATCTACATGATATAAATTCAGAGTAAATTAATAACTCCTTTTTCAAAAAATACTAAACTACTATTTCAATGTAAAGCTTCTTTATTATAAATTTGACAGTAAGATCTCATAGTTACTTGCAGGAATGTAAGGATTCCTTCAGAATATTTTTCTTACCATTTTAATTTGACTTGTTATTCCTATGCAGCCAAATTAGAGGACAAGCATATGAGTTATACAATATAGGCAGGTCACATGAGCAAAGTCTCCATGGAAACTACCTCATTTGTGCTTTTATTTAATTAGACTTGTCCATTACCTCTCCAAATGAAATTTACTTTAAATTCATATGATAGTTATTTTTTAAATCATGCATGGATTTTTATCCATCACTTAACAAGATCTCTAGTAGGCTATATTTCAGCAGAGTGAGTTTATTTAACAATTTGAGTTTATAAATAAGATGTTTATTTGACAGCTCAGTTTATCCAACATTCGGGACATCCTTGGGACCATTTTCTATGCAATATCTGTGCTATACTTCTCACTGTTACCCGTTTTGTATTCTTAATCTCACAAATGGTCAAAACTAGGAACAATTGCTTTAGAGTATCCAGATGAGTTTATTCACTCATTTTGCTTGCTGTGAGAGAACTTGGGGAGTGGGGGGGAGGGAAGAATCATAGTATGCATAAAAAGTGCAGCCAAGACCAAGAAATTCACAAAATGCATGTATTTGTTAAATGAAGCATTGAAACGGGCAAAATAGTGTGCCTGATGTAAGCTGAACCACAGAAAAGAGCTTCTCTGATTCAGGCACTGCGGTACTCATAAGAAGAGTCTGGGATGATTCAATTTATGGGAATGTCTGCCTCAGGATATGAGGGACTTTAACTGATGTGAATTATTCCGAAATCCTCAGTCATGCACTACAGAAACATGGTCTGCAATACATTATTTTTTCTTTCTCTGAAGAAATGCTGGTTGAATGTGTAGTAAGAGGCTGCAGAGTATTCTTTCACTCTTCTTCTGTCAGTAACAGATACTAAAAAACACATAACAGATTCTGAGAAATAGAGTGGAAGGCTGTATATACTGAACTTTAACTCAGCTGAGATACCAGCAAATATGTCAAAATTATAACGTCAAAAACATTTTCAAAAATATCTTTAAAATATAGTACTGTGTGCTTAGATGAAACAATTTTCTTTGATGTTTTTTTCTCCTAATCTACATGTTCTCAAGCCAATCTTGCACCTGAAGGATGTGTTACTGATCCAATTTTCCATATGCAGCACCATGTTAGCAATACCAGTGTGAGGTGCCAGGTTCAAATTAATTTGCATGGTGCAATGCAGAAACAATGAGCTGCAGTTCTGAAAGCAATATAGGCAGAGGGGCTGAGAGCTGCACTCGGGCCAAGTCTCTGCATACCTCGCTGCCTTTATAACAGCAAAGACAAGTCATCTGAGCTTCAGCACTCTCCCAGAACTGCAGAATTTGTCTCTGGCATAGAAGTAAATACTATCAACAGGAGAAAGAACTGTATTATCAGAGTTCAGAATTGCAGAATCGAAATGACTGTGAATAAAAAGTTAAGCAAATGACCTGAGAATCCTGAGTAGCATTATTATCATCAGAGGTGGCAGATAGTGCAGCACAACTGGAGGACTGACTGCAACAGTTCTTCTGAATAAATACAGTCAGACAAAAAGGCAGTGGAATTTACTGTGACTAATCAAAGCTGACAAGGACAATATAAATGATGGTTTGAAGAAAAAGGCACTTAGGAATATTAGGATATTAGTAATATGAATGTGCTCAGCAAAATTTTTTAGAAGTATAGAACACTATAACAAACAAATATTAGTACATAATGTAGATAAGAGCACCTTAACAACTTCACGGTATCAAAGATATGGAATGGTAATGGTTGTCCCGGAGTGGATTTTAAAAGTAGCGGGTGGTTTGTGTCTGGATATACAAAAATATTGAGAGTTATTAAATAACTGCTTTGTTTCTGTCTTTTCAGAAGAAGAGGGTGGTGATCTGCTCAAATCAGGCTTCAGCTTTCCAGGGACGCCAGAGGAGGAGCTAGGTACAGATACCATCTCACAGATACCTTGTGAAGCTTGTTCTTCCAGAGGCTAGGGGCAGCCAGGGGGGAGAGGAGTCAGGAGGCTGCTCTGGGGGACAACAGCCACAAAAGCCCACTCCAGGCATGGCACCAGGCAGTGCTCGTGAGAGTGGCCAAAAAGCTCTCATTCCAACGCTTCTGGGAGTTTCTCATCTGCCATCTAAGGCTAGGGAATTGAAAGCAGAAAAATACCAGATTTGGGTTACATCCAGCTGACCAGGAATTCAATAGAAAGTGTTCAAGGAAAGCATCCTCTTGAGTTTTTCTCTTTTATTTGCCCTTTAGAAAACATTAAATTGCAGCAAGAGTTGTCAGTGTTAACTTTTAAATTAAAAAAAAAAACAAAAAACAACCAGAACCAAGAAGAAACCAGAAACTCATAAACCCCATGAGTGAAATCTTGATCCTTTTGTCTCACAAAATGTCCCACTGGCTTTAGCGGAGCCAGAATTATATCTTTAAGACTGCGCAAAAGGGAGTTTCTGTTCTGGGAGTTTCGTATTTTTCATTTTTATGTGAAATCCATCAGAATTTTTATTTATGTGCAACCACTTTGTGTAGTTATTTTTGGAAGAGAAATATGGATAGTGATGTCTGAGTGTTTGCTAGTTAAAGGTCCCTTTATTCAAAGTGAATGCATATTAGAAGTTAGTGCTTACATATTAGAAGTTAGTGTAACTGATTTTTCTCCATTCATGCATATGATCACGTTAATACATCACAACAGTATATTTTGCATCACTAAGGTATTTTTGCATTTGACACTGACCATATTGTTGCACACTGATAGGAAGATAAACCACAGTAGCTATATTAAAGATTAAAGTCAAACAGTTTGAGCAAGGAGCAGAAATTCAGATAGAGACTGTTATTCTGTTTAAATAATCTCTTAGAACAGCATCTTCTAACCCAAGTAGTGTTACCAATGGGTTACTTGCAAGTCAGGGAGTGCTATAAATGTTCAGTGCAAAAATACCTGTATCAAATCTCTTCATCCACTTTTTATTAATAAGCAAATGAAAAGAAAGCTATGGGATATGTTCCAAAGATCAAACTGAAGGATACATTAAGGAAGAGACTAAAAAAATTTTAAGCAGTTTCTAACTTAATTAAAAATAGTATGAGTGGGGAAATACCACTAAACATAAGGGTCCTTAGGAATTTCACATGTGAATCCTATGGGGGGGGGGTTCATGCCCTACTGCCCCATTTCACAGCATACCGGAAGGAGTTCAGAAAATAAAAATATAAATAATATAAATAAATATAAAAATATACTAAAAGCAAAAGAAGAGCTGTTCTTGCTTTTAAATTTTGGTTTCCAGATGGATTTTTCTGACTATGAAAGTAAGAATCAAAGATCACTAGGTAATGAATTTGGAGAGGTGGATGGCTTTAATATTTTCAGAAGGAAATCTGTCCTGTCTGAACCACTAGACAGACAAAGCACGTAGACTAAGTACCCTCAGTAACATAAAAACATCTGACATCCCATTCTCCTCTGAAGAATCACTGTAAACCATGAAGGAACATAATTTGGGAGATGGAAATTAGGAAACTTTTATAAGAGCTTTGGGACAGTCAGTTAAGTTCAGTGTAGGCAAGTTCTGTACTTACTGCTGTGCTTGTGATAAACACCTCTACAGACAACTGAAACATACCTGTCTGTCTCTCTGTCCCTTGGGGTTGTGTTCCATTACTTGAAGATTTGAGTTCACATCCATGATAAAATAACTATTAAATATTTCTGTTTCCATTTTATCTAGCTGTCGCATAGGTATAAACTCACATATTCATTGAAGAGAAATCTGAAACTAAGTGTATCACTGGGCTATGGCAATGGGCTCTTTCTGTATATATATACACATGTACACTAGTGACTATGTAATTATTTTGTATGAAAACCTTCTGTGTCAAGGACTGCTCAAGACATTAATTCCTGAAAAAAAGACACAGATAGGATTAATTAATGTGGTTCAAGAGTCAGGCAGTAACTCATGGTTATTTAATCACTGTTGATTGCATGATCATGCTTTTATGACCTTATGTGTTGAAAGGAAGAGAGGATACAGCCACTCCTGAAATATAAAAATTAATGAAGGACTGACTTTACAGTCTTTCTGTCTTTTTACCTAAGTATCCAGCCTTTCTCAGTGCAGTCAGTGTCTGAACACTTTGGAATTCTAATGGGTTTTAGCTTGCCCAACTGGCCCAACAATAAATTGAACAGGCAAGAGTTTAGGAGTGAGTGCTTGACTCTCCTCTGTGCTTGATCCGTGCCATGGTCCATATTCCCCAGAGCATCCAGGGGTGGTTAAACAGCAGATTTTGGAGCTGGTAATACTTCAATCAGACACAGGGATTGACCACATAGAATAAACTGCTCCAATGACACTTGTCCCAGGTTATTACTTGGGATAATGACACTTATCCCTGTGATTACCAGGCACAGAATCCATTACTTCATTTTAAATTCATTGATGAGTATTATGTTTCACAGCTTTCTGACGCTAGCCCTCAGAGATATGAAAGTGACTTTTATTCCTGTGCTTTGGGGAACTAAGGTAGGGATTCTACAAGACATATCAAAGTTTAACTTTAATCTAGTGAAGCAAAGTGAATCCTCTCAGTGGCTTCTGTCATCACTGCCCATGGCTACCTTACTCTGAACTGTATAAAAAAATCATAGTTGGACAGGAAATCCTGACTGCAGATTTCCCAAGTTAATCCTCTAACCACCCACAACTATCTTTCTTCCATAAAATAAAAATATGTAAATAGGTGATAAAAATATGTAGACAAGTTATCTGATATGGAGATATGAAAGTCTTAAACTCAGAAAAGGTTTTGAATATGAAATGCCCAGATATGTCTTAGTATCACTGTCTTATTTGTTTACTGTGTCTATCTGAATACTTTAAAAAGTCATCTTTTTAAAATTCTATTGTATCTTTAAATAATTGCATTTCAAATCCTTCCTTTTCTTGTGCCCAGAAGCTCTAACATAGAAGTTTACTGATCAAGGCTGCAGAAAATGTTAATAAAAGAATGGGAAATTTTTTTTTAGAAAACATATTTTGAACTTCAAGTTCCTTTAAATTCATTCTTGTGAGATAATTCTTTGAATTCAGTCATAGAACAAAATCATATCATAGAGGCTGATCATGCTAACCGTCCTTACTAAACCGTTGTTTAGTAAGCAGAGAGGAAATACTAACAATCTGCAGACCAGAAGCTATTTCTAAATATTAAACACATTGTAATGTCAGATAACTGTGCAAAAATCCCATTAGGCCTAAGGTCAATTCCCAAACAGGAGAAGACATTTGTAAGGATGTAAGATTAATCAAATTGATTATTTGTTATGAATTAGTCATTCATTTCTACTACAGAATACAAGGAGGATTGCACATTTGTTACTTTGCCAAGAAGCAAAGATCTTTGTTCTAGGTGGGTTTTGTGTCCTGACAGGGGCTGCCCAGCTGAAGAAGCTCTTAAATTCAGTTGCAGAAAAAATTGGGAAGCTTCATACCATTGCTAAACCTGGTTTCTGCACAGGGAAAAGAAAGAAAGTGAAGTGGGGAGAAGCTGAAACAGCTTGAAATAAGTTTTTCACTTGGGTTGTGGGTTGTTAAGAAAGGGACGGAGGTTTTTCTGTCCCTCCTACCTCACTGACCTCTGCAACACCTGGGTGCAGAGTTGATCTGAAACATTTCCTTTCCCATACAGTGTGCAGGGCCTGCCGTGGAGATGAGAGACTCGCTCATCTGGCTGATTCACCATGTCAGTCTTCTTCTACCTGTGCCTCTACCATATTGTCTCCTTTTGAAAGGATTAAATGGGAAGATTTTAAATGTCTTTCCATGATGGGCATCTTAAGTGATGTGCTCTCCATTTTCCCTAGAAAGTCTGTCACAGTGCTTAACCTTCACATTCATTATAGGTTGCTCTGGACTCAAGGGTGGAACACCTTTTATTGGTACAACCAGGGTGATGGGGTTACTTCCAGCGTGGAGGTAAATGACCATGGCTGTCTCTGAGGGTGTTGGTCCTCCTAATGGGATTCACACTGGTGTAATTATTGCAGGATTATACAGATCAGTACAGTTCTGGCTTTTGCTGGTAATTTCAGTCGTCAGCTTCCATTGCAAATTTCTTGTTCAATTCTGTTTGGTTTTTTCATCTTTTTATAAAGTCTTTTCATAAATAATTAGACAGCAGCAAGCTAAGATGCCCTGTCTCAAACTTGCCGAGACTGGGGGGTACTTGCCCACTTCGTGGGTTTGACCATTCACTGCCACATGAAAAATGTGGGTGCCAATGACTATGGGAAAGGGCAATTAAACAGAGCTCAGCCAGACAGAGGAGAGATGGCACCCTGATTTGATAAAGTCCCTGTCTGAAGGATATGGAAAGAGGTTTCTGACTGTTACTATGGCAACAGTTTTAAAAGAGAACTTGTCACCAAGCTGCTGTTTCTTCCTGCACCCCATAGGAAAATCAGGATGAGACTCAGTGGGTTGTGCTGAGTAGGAAAGTTCACAACACAATGATGAAGCAGCAAGAAGCAATGCCAAGGGTGCGTGGCTGAGCAGATAATAATTAACTGGAAAAAGTAAAAGAAATAATTGTTTTGGGTCAGACTAGGGCTGAAACTCTGAAATTTTTGGTTTCAAAAGGCTGCAAACAGCTGATGTTGAAGCATAGAGAAAATCAATTTTCTCAGTTCTGACAATTTCAAATAACAAAAAGTAGATCTTGAAATAAAAAGGTGCTCAATTTAAACAGGCCTATGTTCTGTAGCAATAATCATTGCTTTTGAGAATTGATGCTTACAACATTTCTTTCCCAGAAGAGCACTCTATAAAATAAGAAAAATCCTTAAAATATATGCACATTTTAAAGAAATAATAAAAAGCAATTTAGAAGGAATGCATGATAAATATTCTTGCTTAGATATAGAAATATTAGTTTCCATATGTGTCCCTCCAGTATTATAGAGGCTGGTAAACTTCCTCTGTGATGCGTCATCAGAGATAAAGGAGAAATTCCGAAGAATTTCAAAAGCACTACACCAAAAAAAAAAAAATTCAAGGAAGAAGTTCATAGATAGCAGCATTGGTTTTTTTGCTTGACTTTTTTCATTTAAGAATCAATATAAATATAAATCTTTCTTATTAGAAAATTAACTTTAGAGATTTGGTAGTTCCATTCAACTGAATAACTGGTCCAAGTGGTTTGGATTCTGGGATTAAATCTTGGCCTTTGTGCCATCCATGGCAAAACCTGGTTCACCCTTCCATGGCATCTTCTTCCTGACTGGGGACCCTTCCAGGCTTCTAACACATTTATTCCAGCCCAGCATGAATTGTGTGTTCTGAAAAATACATCCCTGTTTAGAGGTGATCTGTCTAAAGTGATCACAGTTCTCTGTGCTTTTCTTCCTCCCAGTGTATTGTACTGTGTCCTCTGAAATTCCATATCACTGCCTCTCACCATGCCCCATCAAAAATCCCATCAACATTTATTCTGTACTCCTTTTGCTATGTACCCCTTTCTGTTATTTACCTTAGAAATAAATTCTTTGGGATGCTGGATTTCCAGTCTCCTAATCTCTACTTGAAGCTGAAGTCAGAGAATTGTCATGTTGGATTGGGTGCCATCAAATATTTGTTCCACCTGCAGACATCTGCATCAATACTTGAAACCATAACTGAACTAAATAAATGGCAGAATACCATATGCTCTGTGCTTCTGCCTTTTGCTTTTCTGACTTTGCTCCAAACTGTTATGTTCTGGTCACTGATGCTGTTTTGGGAAAAGAATTTGTATGTCCATTTTTATCTAACACAGGAGTTATAAAAACTGTCTTACCCTTGGTCATTATTTGTCATGTGGTTCCACTGAATTACCTTGGGCTGTCAAACAATTTTCCATGTTTTAGTATTAGACATGTGCCTCAGATCACCTCAATTTATATATTTAGCATGTAGTTTTCTGCATCATAACTTGTCATCCACAGCTTCACTATGGTCATCAGAGATAAATATGTACATGGAGGGAGGCATTCATCTGATGTTTTTTAGTTGTCTACTTCAGGCCAAGGTGAATCATGCCAGTTTCTCCTATTCCAAAATAATATGCCCAGATGGAATATTTGTAACAATCTTTGGCCCATGAAATCATATCTGTTGGCTGAGAGAATCCTATTGACACAGTATAAAGCTCCGATAGCATCAATCTAACGATGTTAGTCTATTGACTAATCATATCCTCTATCTCTGTTTAGTCCACTATTATAAACAAAGCCATATGTGCCTAGCACGGGGAATCCTCAGGATCCTGAATAGAGAGGTATTTCATTTACAAGCTTAATTGTCAGATCTACATGGAGGCAATGGCTAGTGTGAGCTAACAGCCCTGGACATTCTGTGTTCAGTGTTAGGTCCTCAGGATAGCTACCTTCTCTCCTTTGACTGGATGCATATAGCACCTTATTGCAAGAGTGCTGAGAGAGGAAATATTACTTATTTTTGGGGTAATGCCGCCACTCAAAGTACCCTGAGATGATAGATAGGCATTCACAGGTAGATGAATGCACTGCATGCCATTCAAATGCAACTTGGGGTAATGGAAAATATGTGTCATCTTCTAAAGCTGGAGGGCTGAAGTCAGGTAATCACTCAAACTTTGCAGTGTTATGTAGATATATCGAAGGTGGTGTGTTACATAAATAGGTTGGAAATCTGGTGAGACCATAAAAATAGCATTTCCAGAACTTCTACCTTGCACTTGGCATGATATTTCCTCTTCTTAGTTCCTAACAAAAATTCATTTTCAATGTTAGAATAAAGCAGAAAAAAAATCATAACAAGTTAATGAGTCAACAGTGCTCATCTAATGCTATTTAATGCAGTCCTTTAGCTATCTCCATCTAAAACATTTTTTTATGCATTTTAATATTTAATATGTACTTATTTGATTTATATTGTTTCTGGTACACTATTTAATATTTGCATTGTTCAAAGGTTTGGCTGTGAGGATTGGTTTTTAATAATGCATTGCAGCACTAACTGAACTGAGTGAAACAGCATAAGGCAGCAGTCTGGTTTTCAAAGAATGGTTTTGGGTTGGAAGATCATCTAGTTCCAACCCCCCTGCCATGGCTGGGACACCTCCCACTAGACCAGGTTGCTTGATGACTCATCCAGTCTGGCCTTAAACACCACAACCTTTCTGGATAACCTGTTCCAGTGTCTCACCACCCTCACAGTAAAGAAATTCTCTTGTATCCAGCCTAAATCTTCGATCTTCCAATTTGCATCCATTACTTCAAGTCCTGCCATCCTGTACCCTATGATAAGCAATATATGTTTTAGTACTAGTATATGGGTGGAACAGGCTGTTCTTGAAGGTAAATTTTGTAATTAATAAAGAGGTGTCAATAACTAAAATTCTGTATTTGAATCTCAAAAAGACATGCTACGAGAAATGTTTTTTCTATGCATCAATTATTTCACTTGTGTTTCCTCCCCTGCCTGGAATACCATCTCACTCTCCTCTCCTTCACTATATTCCTCAAAATCTCTTTAAAAATACAAAGGATGTAGAGAAAATTAGTGCAGACACCAAAGCTTCCAAGTTGGGAAACAGTAGGCTTGATTCTTCCAGTCATAGAAAGAGACAATTAGGTAGGATATAGCAGGGTGCAAAAAACATAAATGTCACAAATGCAATTTCTCAGTTACACTATACAAAGAGCTGTTTCTTCTTCAACAAAAATAGCACAAATGTTTCAGATGGGTAAGCAGTTTACTGAAGGGCTTATAAGGTTAAAGTAATTTAAATTAACTTCTCAATAGAAAAAAAGGTACTTGTCAATAAATAAATGAATAAAAGCAAAAATCAGGCACCATTTAGTAGTTCCAGGAATTATAATTATTATTATGCTCCCAGAGCTTGCATTAAAGGTGTAACACAAAAAGATTTGAATGAAATGATTTGTGGAGACCTGCACTTCTTTTGAATGTTAAAGAGGTTTTTAGTGTTTTTCACATTGATTCTTTTTAGCAAAGGGCACTGTTCCAGGAATCAGGAACTCTAATTTTTCATTGCTTAGAGGTTTTTGGCCTGTTTTCCTAGAACATTAATATTAATTCAAATTCATTATTTTGATCAGTATTCTTGGTTCTCCAAGCACTCTTTCTTCCCTTTAAACTGACTGGTACAAAGAAGAAGTGTAAATGTTCGCAAAATTGTGACCAGTCCCTGAAGACAGGCAAACTAACATTTTCATGGAGTAATAAAGCAACTCTTTTATCATCAGAAAGCTCAGAAGAAAAATTAGGGGGAAAAGTAGGAAAGAGCATGGCATAATAGGGAAAGACTTGAAATAGAAGAGGATGTAGTTACCCGTCTTTCAAAGTTACAGATTCACTTACAGCACATAAAATAACATTTTAAGGGGTTTGGGGGATTTTGAAATTACTGGATTTTCTCTGACATAATGGCCTATGTCTTTGTGTAGGTTTCTCCCCGAGTATATAGGCATTATTTGATTGTGATATCTATGGAAATATGAAAAAAAACATTCTTATACTCACATAGTTTCTCTCTGTTCCTGTTCCTCTAGATGCTTTGTGTTATATTTATCAGTTCTCTCTCTTTTCAGTTCTTTGCTTCTGATGGCTTTATTCAATGGAGACATTACTATCCTCAATTTTATATTCTTAGAGTGATTAGCCTAAATCATAGGAAAAGAAGTAGATATTTTCTTAAAGACATGAACTGTCTGTCCTTATTGGATAATTCTGGCATTATTTTGTCATATCAAAATTGTAAATGTCTTTTTAAATTATTGAGAAATAAAAACATTAATACTGTAGTTTTACAAATTTTTATGAATCAGCTGAGCTCTGGACATTGACCATAGACACATTTTCAGCCCCTTGCAAATGCTAGAAAAGCATGTTAGCTTAACTGAATTTTAAGCTAGGACATTTTTCTTCAAGTTTCTGGCAGGCTAAGAGGTCCATTACACTGGTCTGGTATGATACAGTAATTTATTTATCCATAGCTTGACTGTTCCTTCAAGCTCTGAAACAGACCCCCTGAACAAAGCTGACTTAATAGAGCAAAGCGCAGATGACTTGATAAATTTCTACATTATACTGAAATTTTGAAGCTTTTCAGAGGGTCTTTAAGAAGAAGTAATTTTGTCTGGTACAAAGAACAGGATTTATGTCCCAAACAGAGCTCAAACCTAATTTGAGCAAAACGTAGATAACACACATGTTTGGGGGATTGTCAGGATTAGTTACACTCTATGGCAGACCTAAGAGGGGAAAAGTACTTTTGGAAAATGCCCCCTTCTTAATTCAGTTTTTAATTCATTTTATTATACATATTAAATGCCTATAGCTGTTTGTAACTACTGTGTTCCAAACAAAAATTTCAGAAATTCCATGAGGCACATAAAATGCTGTGAGACTGTGGAAGCAGTGTAAAGAAAATAATGTTTTTCTACAGTTGCACTGAGCTACAATCACAGGGAGTCATGAGGGATGGAAATTCTTCTGTTAGATTATCCTTTTGTGTGCAATCAAATAATGCTGTCTCATATTCCTAGAGAAGTAACAAGATAAAAATGTTTGAAGCCTCCTGGGCTATGCTTCATGCTGCATCAGGCCTAAAGAAACCACCAGGGAATAGCAGTTCGGAGCTAGGGAACTTGTTTAAATTAGTTTCTTTCCTTCTGGACTTCTGCCATGCCCTTCTTTTTGTTTGGGGGCTTTTTTGAAAAGCCTTGGTGATTCACTGACATAGTGCAAGAGTTGCCTTCATCCATTGATCTGCAAGTTTGTGACAAAAAGGCTGAGGTTGACTCATTGTGCTGCTCATTTGATGAAAAAGCCTCATTCCACCTCTTGGTGGATCACACTACAAATGGGAAAACAAAATTCAGCCAATCCAAGCATACCATGGAAAATGTTGCCTGTTACTTTTCTTTTCTGTAAGAGAATGGTGTCTTCCACATCACATAGGTTTGCAGGAACTAATGCAGTAATGTCTGTCAGACACTTTGGGAACCCTTTATGGGAGGCACAGTCTAAGTTCAACACGTGGACCATTATGATTCCCCTAATAATATTTGGCAATATACTAGACTAAGTACCATTGATTTCAGCAGTATATATGAGGATGAATCCCAATAAACTGTTATAATTTACTACCCTGTCTATACATAGCTCTTCTTTTAATTGGATAATCAAAACCATGTTACTTCAGAAAAACAGTTATATTTCCTTTTTGTAACTACATTTATGCAGGGCATTATAACCTTAAATAGCACAACAGCATGAACAGCAATAAAATTTTATTTAATTTGGACAAGAATTAAGAAAAAGAAACTAGTATAAAAATAAAATTTGTCAGAAAAGGTACACACGCATTTGTCTCACACCATGATAAATGATGGGGATGGAAACTGGACCCATAAATCCATCTTTGATATTAGTGTGGTAGGATTGCACTTGTGATGAAGAATACTTCATTTTTTTGTTAGATTATTACTACATTCATTTTAAAACATTATGTGGAACTTTGATGAAATTAGGATCTAATAAAATTACCTAAGCATTTTCCACAATATGAAATTCAGAGCATTTACTTTAAAAGATTGCTGACTTGCAACAAATTGCATTCTGAAAGGAAGGTATCATAACACTTGTTAATTGAATAAAATTAAAGCAATATCAGTATTCATTTCTTTCATGACCATATTCAGGCAGTGAGTTTTTGGAAGCAGTGAGAATATGAGTTAATAACAGTTTTGACATGTGTTCAGACAGCCCTCAAAGCTGTTCTCTCCAGTGGCTGATATTCAGTGTCCGGTTGTTCTGATGAGTAGATATTCTCTGGCTCTTTTTCTGATTAAGGCTTTTCACTTCTCTGTATCAGGCACCTGTGCATGATTATTTATATTCTTCAGAGCAAATTTGCAGAAAGGCTGTGCTAAGTGGGGTGTGTAAACACTTCTGCATCTGTCTGGTCCTCTAAAGGATTGTCTCGCACCCTATATCTTTGTCTGCTTTTGAAATGTTGCTTAAATAAGCTGAAATTGAAGAGGCAAAGTGAATGCAAAAATCAAATGGAAGGATTTCTGATGGTGGGGTTTCTTTGTTATTTTCTGTTCATAGCATTTTACAGCTGCCAGAAATTGTAAGGGAAAAAAATCAAAGGCTTGAGTATCAGAATCTTTACTTACAAGTTACTCTTGTTTAGTAATCATGCTTGTTTATTAACCACAACTTGAAGTACATGCTCCATCGGAACAAATAATTAATTTTACAAAAACCTGTAGCTTGAACCTAAATATATGAATTTTATTAGAAATAAGACACAGTCAGTAAATAAATATTTTCTAATTTAAATATAAAAGGGAAAAAAGCCTGCCTAATAGAGAAGGCTGTGCTTAAATGGGAATAAAGACAATGTTTCTGGACGAAGGATAACAGATGTTCAAACCGCAGGAAATGCTTATTCACGGACTATTTAGCAATATAAAATCAAGCTGTATTTCAGCATGTTCATACTCTTTTTCTCTTTGACATCTGTTATTCATGTTTATGAACCATACATGGATCCTGTGACTGAGATTTATTTAAGAAAATGAAGTTTAGTTTTTATATGAAAATTAGTCTATGGAGGAAGGATACATTTAGGTTAAGATATCCAACTGGGAAAGTACAGAAATAGAAACTAGAGCCAAGTAACTTAAATGACTAGCACAAAGCTTGACATGTGAATTACAAATATCAACTAATAAGCTGAAAACTCAAATATTTCTATTATATCTATCTGCATAAACTTACATAACAAGTATTTTCATAAAACTTTGAACTGCTAGGAGACAGCTTTGAAAGGGGGCTGCATTCACCCCATAAAGTGCTCACAGTGAGCAATCTTAACCCCTTTTAAAATGGTGAATAAAGTATCATGAGTGGTGAGAGTCTCCATCAAGCCCATAGAGAGATGTTCAATCTTGCAATATAGTAATATGTTGCAAATGAGTCTTTTCATCACATCTGTAACATAGGTTTTCTGTGTTCTCCTGACAGACCAGCAGTACTCATGGTCTCCTTCTCCTCACTTCAATGAAGAAAGATACTCTCCCGTTCTGAGGAATATGAAAGGATTATCTGGTAGTCGCAACCAACCACAGTTATGTTCAGCTCATACTTGTGGCTTAGCATCCCCTGAAGATTGCGAACACAGCCACGACCATATCCACCATGGGCAGGAGCCAAGGCCATCGTATCTTCTCAGCCCCATGGAGAGTTGCCCGCTGGATCACCATCGTTGCTCTCCACGCAGCTCTATTCATTCTGAATGCATGATGATGCCCATTGTAATGGGCGATCACATGTCAAGTAGCACTTTCCCCAGAATGCACTACAGTTCTCATTACGACTCAAGAGACGACTGCACCATGTCTCACGGAAACCCTAAGATTAACCGTATTCCTGCAAATCTTTTGGACCAATTTGAGAAACAGCTTCCTCTTCACCGGGATGGGTTTCACACTTTACAGTACCAGAGGACCTCAACAGCTGCAGAACAACGCAGTGAGAGCCCAGGAAGAATACGCCATCTCGTTCATTCAGTCCAGAAACTTTTTACTAAATCACATTCTCTGGAAGGATCATCCAAGGGCAACATTAATGGAACAAAGGGGGACAGTCGAGGGGATGACCATCACCATGGGCACCATTCCAAACATAGCAAAAGGAGTAAAAGTAAGGAGAGAAAACCAGAAAGCAAACATAAATCTGGAATGAGCAGCTGGTGGAGCTCTGATGATAATTTGGACAGCGATAGCACTTACCGAACCCCTAGTGTGGTAAACAGACACCATACAGATCATATATCCCACTGCTACCCTGAGGGGCTCCAGGGACATTTTGGGGAACTCTCATTGAAGACTTCCAAAAGTAACAATGATGTGAAGTGTTCAGCTTGTGAAGGGCTAGCAATGACGCCCGATGGGAAATACATGAAAAGGAGTTCTTGGTCCACCCTTACAGTAAGTCAGGCTAAAGAAGCTTATCGCAAATCATCATTGAACTTAGATAAGCCTCTGGTTCATCAGGAAATCAAACCTTCCTTGAGGCCATGCCATTACCTTCAGGTAAGAAGATTTTTTTTAAGATTTTCATGGAAAAAGCATCACATTTTATGCCATTAAGTCATTGTAAAAAATTCAAGGGCAAGTTGTGTACTTTTAATGAATATCTGCACATTTAATTGAGATACTCCATGAAAGTGGGAAAGTGCTAGCTTTTGTGTTGGTTTATAAGGCATAGATTAAAAATTAAATAAACTGGTATGATGTAAATTAGTTTAAGGTCAATAGACTTGTCTTCATTTTTGGAGTTCACACTGAGCATCTCTATAAAACCTATACAAAAGGAGACATTCTTCCAGCAGTCTAAGGGCTAGAAAAAGTGCACCAAATACATCTGCAAATGAGTAATTCTAAAAACAAGCTATGCGAATTCCTATTTTTGTGTTATTCCATTCTTTTTCTCCAGATTGTTCTAAGTAACAGGTGTATAGATTTACTGCTGTACTCAATTCTTTGTCCTGATGGTGATTACCCGCAAACTTCCTTTTTGTGACTGGGTCACTCAAAATCACAATGACCTGAACCTCCTGAGACGATATTATAAGCCATCCTTGTTAAAAGTTATATGCGTTCCTCAGGCAGAGAACTATTTCAGGCTTGGTACTCAGAATGTTTGTGATGGTTTTGTGCACTCTTGTTTTCTTCTAGATTTGAACTGTTATTCCCTTGCTTGGTGCTGTTTGGTACCCCAAAGTCATGCTGGTGTAGCCATTTATGATGCTGCATCATAATCTAGATGTTAAAGTGACGGGGGGTTAAAAATTATCTTCCAAATATTTTTTTAGATATTTGCATCATTTATATGGCCTAGGCCCAGCACAGGCCCACGGTGTTCAGAGACATGAAGTGGGAGCAGAGCAGGAAGGAGTGAGTAGCTGGGAGGACAACTTCTTAGCTCACTTTGCCACTCAAATACTTAGTATGCAAATATTAGATATTTTTAATAAGTACAACCTGCAATCACCGTATTCTTCTTAGTATCCTTCTCTTCATTTTTAAGGAACTTCTCTTTTTTCAGGCCTTAACTGATTCTCACATTAACATGGGCAGATCTCCACTCCAGATATATTTATTTGGAATCTGTCAGTTCCTGAGGGCTCTGCAGAAGCCAACAAACTCAGACCAGCAATTGCTGAATTTCTGCGCAGCACTCTCGCCTCTGAGCAATAGGGGACCAATAATAATGACACATTTGAAGAGCCAGAGTTTTCCAAATGCAGATGCTGACATGCAAGATCAATCTTTCCAATTGAAACAAGGAAAATTCCCCATTGCAGAGGGAAGATGATAACCCTCATAGCATGGCCATGCAAATTGACTCAAATTTGGACTGACAGCCGTAACACTTCATGATATCCAAGTATAGTTCTCGTGCATGTAAATCAGTCTACACCTCCCTGGAAGTTTTTTATCCAGTTTAACAAGCTGAACTGGAAGCACGTCCTGCATAGAGACATCCTTTTGTGTCAGTGTTATAAAACCATGTGTGCAGCAATGACATAACAGGGAAGTTTAGACACAGCTACTTTTTGCCTTACTGTGATATATTCCTACTTCTATACAGACAGCTCTGGATCCTCTACGTCTCTGATGAGTTTTGTGCTTTCCTTCTTATAATTTCTTATTCTTTCTTCTTTCCCTCCCTTCCCCTTAACATCTAAATTTCGTTTTGCAAGAAGCCACCATTTTTTACTTCTCATGGGCCTTCTCCATACTGCAAACTTTCTTCCAGTATCAGCATCCTCAAATGAATGTGAAACACATGAGTTCACAAACTAGCTTGTTTATCGCTAAGCTTTAGATCAGGCCCCATGGGAAGCACAGGGAGCAGAAAAGCATGCTTTTTGTGGAGTCATTGTTTTATGCTTTTTGTGAATTTGGCATGAGTCCAGAAGGAAATTTTCATTCAGCAATTAGGAAAGTTCTTCCAGCTTAAGGAGATGTGAAGTTGAATTTTTGCTGCACCAAAAGCTTTCAGTGAAACCTTTTTTGAAGCACCTTTTAAAAAGAGTGAGAGCAACCATCCACTATTCACAATAGTGAAATTTGTTAAGCTTTGAGTATCAGTTACTCCATAAATAATCTACAGCTATGTCTAAAGCAGTAATAAAATAAAATTTAAAATATTAACATAAAATACATGTTCTATAGAATCTGGATATGCTGTTCAGAGCCTAGATATGCTTTGATTTGAGTGGCTGCCTTATTCACTAGCACAAGGGCAACAAACAAATTGAAGGAACCCTATTCTGTCAGTGTCATGACTGAATTCTTAGGTTTGAAATTCATGCTTTGAGGGATGCCATGCTATCGCACTGTAATCATTAAAAGCAGAGATGTAAGTCTCATTATTGGCTCTGCCATGAACTTTCTCTCTGACCCAGGAAATGTAATTTGTTAACCGCTGCATACTTCATTTATTTTATCTGCAAAATTGGGGAAGGATGCTTCACTTTTCTTATGGCAATGTAAGAAGCATCACTAAATAATGATTGAATAAAATTAATCATTAGGTTCAGAAACTGAGAAAGACAGAGAAACATATCAGGATCCCTAGCCAGGAGAGTTTATTGCCATGCTCTGGAATATCTGAAAATGAGAATTCAGGAGATTATGAAGCTGATTATGCAGCAGCACAATTCCCTGTGGTGCACAAATGAACAGATTAGCAAAAAACCACATAGGCTTTGCTATAGTGGCTGCTACTGCTTTCCACATCATATAAATTTTAATATAAAATATCTTTAGAAAAAGATGAATGAGTTGTGAGATCTCTTCTGTCTTCATCAGTGGTTTTGGCTAATTAGGCTCAACACATATTCAGTGCAATGACTTTGATTAGTTTTCCTCGGACATGAGTACTAGTGAGGAGCAAAGATTTTCAGCAGGAAAAAATGGATAGGAACTAGACAATTGTACTAAAATGATGAATACAGAAGTGTCACTTACAGTTTCCAGGACTGAAGTACTCATGAATGATAGTTAAGGAAAAGTAATTTCTCCAGTGAAGCCAAAAGACAAGCAAGAGCATAGCATTCACCATCACTGAAGTTCTGGAACATGGTGCTACATGTCACTGATTAATATTCCTGCCTCAGCCATTCAACAGCCTGTGAAGCAGACAGCAATCAAAGTAAACATACCACAAGGTACAGTGAATGAGTCAGCACTAAAAGAGAAAATAGCATTTTGTTCTAAAAATGGCCTCAGCCCACTCCTAGCTTCCTAGTGCAGTTAAGTGCTGGCGTCATCCCTTACTGCACTGGCATTGCTAAGCATGGGGGTAATCATGTCAGCTGTGTTCTCTGCAGAATGGAAAGAAAGCACAAGAGGTGGTCTCTTAAAAAAGAAAAAAGCAGCAGTTTCAACAAGGTTCTTCACTGGTTTAAGTTATGCCTGCATGGAAATGAGCTGTGAGCATAAGCTAATGGGTAAATATGCATTATGCCCCTAGTTACATTTTCCCAGGAACTATTCTGGGGACAGAATAGATTCCCACAAAGGAGACAGTTGCTTTCTGGAGGCATACTGCTGCTTTCCAGTCTCCCTCTGGTTTGCAAAGATGGATGGATTTGAATTCAGTGCACCTTTCTCACTTCATCTCTGTAAAACTCGATTTTTTCAGTTGAACAAAAGAAACTACATCCAGTACTCTACCAGTTGATGCCCATTGTGGTGTTAGCCTGAGCTAGTGGAATTCGGGTGCTATGTTTGATACAACCACCCATGCTGCCTTGATGATGATTTATGACCAACTACCACTCTAGAATTAACTGGATTGTTTCCACAACAGGAAAAGCTAGTGTAGCAAGCAAGGTGTCAGTATGGACTCACACTGTTCCATTTCAATTTCTACACCCCATTACAGCCCCACAGGTACAGCTAGCCCTGTACCCTCACTGTCAGGAGTGGAGGTATACAAGAGGGACCAGTAATTCACAGACAATAAGGGAAATGATGGGACAGTTCATACGCCTCAGTCTATTCTCAGTGTTACTGGAGTCATTCCACAGCTCAGTAAGAGCAGTCCCTTGCAGAGCAGCAAGCCCAGCCAATCAGTCCTCGTGATGTTCTCTCTACCCATCGTTTCTCTCCAAAGTATCGCACTTACAGTTTTAAGAACATTAAATTAAAAGAATTTTAAAAGACTGAGATTCCTTTGTGTTTACAGTATGTTGATGGTTTTGTGTGTCACAAAAAACACCCAGAATGCTTAAGTAGTTAATGCTTCCAAATTGGGGGGAGAACAAGGAAGAAGAAGAAAATATTCAATCAATGACTCTGTAAAGCTCTGACCAAACTGTTGTCTCAGATTACTGGTGTTTTGAATCACTGTGTTAATCAGTAAAACAACAGTTCATTGCTTCCATGCCCCTGTACTATTAATTCAGGTTTGTATTGCCTGAAATGAATCACTGAAGCTTTTTTCCAAACACAAGTGGAAAGATTTTGGAGTTAGTATTTTCTTTAAGCTGCCAAAACAAGTCCCTATTACGGCTGTAATGTCAAAGAGAGTAGAAAAGGGAGGCTATGATCCCCTTGCCCTTTAATCAAGGGGAATTGTCCTTCTTTGTAACATTAAGTGCAGTGTGTTGCCAAATTGTTTCTCAGCATTCACCTCATCCACTCTGAAGGCTGACCTTTGCAGTAGTTACCCAAAGGTGTCGCTGAGCCTGAAGAAGATTTCAACCAAGAGTAACTTACTATCTTCTACACTTAGGCCAGCTGCATCTTTCAAATGCGACTGCTAGGAAGGAAAATGGGGGGCTGTAATGATCATATACCCTCCTTCACTGGCTCCTCTCCAAAGAAGTCAGTACCATTTTTCTTGCAAGTAGGTGAATGTAAAAACCACCAAAGAAGTCATAAATGAGACTTTTTCCCTTTTTTTTCACAGCTGGTTTTGACCATATTACAGTGTTGTGCTTGAAGGCTGTTTTGTAAAGTGGCTGTGTTTAATGTGTTTAAATGGCCAAATGTCTGTATTGACAAGGTCCCTGGAACTTCTGGAGAGGGAACTGATCTTTTCAATAATGTACAGGCAGTTCAGCATTTCCTAGTAGTAAGGCAGAAAAAAACCTACTCATTTCACTCTGTCAGCTAAATAATTGGTGTCATCTGGATTTAGCTGTTCAAAGCTGTCGATCATTTATTGAGATGAGAAAAAGGGATGAGCATCAAATATATTGATTTTATATAGCCTTTAAAATTATTTATGTTTTAAAGACATGCACTGGCTTTTTCACTAGTAGCCCTTTAAGAAATAAAATGTAATACAGTTTTCACCTTAGATTAAATAAGACACTCTTTACTATAGGCCTTCTTTTGGGACAGTGCTGGGTATGCTGCCCTTCTGTTTCTTCTTCCCCCTCTAGCCCTGTAACAGCTCTACAGCCTCTCTACCCCTCTCTATATGTGCTGTTTCTGTGGTTCTACAGATGCTGTGCATTGTAAGTGTGTTGGGAGCACCTCTTCTCTTCTTTTGAGGCCATTTTTGTCTTTTACTCTCCTCTTCTGTGGCCCTGAATGGACTGTGAGGTCTTGTCCCACTCGCACAAGTAATGATAAGGTGATGACACTCAATTTCACAGTGGTAAAGGCAAAGATATTTCTCGAGGGACTAGAGGTGATTTTGGCTGATAGGCCATATGATGATGAGAGTCTGGGCTGTAATTATACAGTATTTTCCCATTTCTAAAATCTGCTAGAAAAGAACAGAATAGCAAGGCATGGCAATGCTTGCACTGAAATAGACAGGGTCCCAGCTGCCTTCAGGAACAATGGACATGATGCAGCAAGGCTATGGGGATACAAGTGACCCACATGAGTAGAAGCACATGCCTTGCACTTAGAGAGTCTCATCTCCCACAACTTCATTGGTCAAACAAACAAGCTGTGGAGCCAGGCTCTTCTCAGTGACCTCCAATGATAGGACAAGGGGAAATGGGTACAAGATGGAACATAGAAGGTTCCAGAGAAATGTAAGAGGAAACTTTTTCACAGTTAGGGTAACAGAACACTGGAACAGACTGCCAAGAGATGTTGTGGAGTCTCCTTCTCTGGAGACATTCAAATCCCATCTGAACAAGTTCCTGTGGTCTAGGTGTTCCTGCTCTGGCAGGAGGACTGGACTAAATGATCTCTTGAGGAGTCCCTTCCAGCCACTGATTCTTTGTTGCTCTGTGCAGATAGTTAGGCTCCATCCACCCTGCAAATGCGGCTCGGGTAATCCAGCCTACCTCTCCCAGCAAAATCCATCAGGAAAACTTGTAGTTGCCATCACTTGCTAATACTGTGATCCCCTGGGTCCTGTCTGCTGCCCTGTCAGGGAGCCCGGCTGGCAAGATACATTCCTGGCTCCCCTTCACTTGTGGTGAGTGAGAAGCTGCAATCCAGTTTAGCTCTTTAGCCTTTTGATGCTTGGTTTTAGCAGAATTTGCATTGTAATTAATGTAATTCTATTTATAGAGAAAGATGTGAAGTAAAATGCAGCTATCGCTGGCCCAATAAGGCAAAGAGATAGGAAGACATACTCTGGGTGCATGACTATGTCAAATTAAATGCTGCATTTTGTGGCAAGCATTAAAAGTTCGAGCTTTCAGTCTGCGATGCTTCTGCAGACCTCCATTATTAGAATATTTGCTACAGTGTGCTACATCTCTATAATCCCTATAGCTTCAGTGTCTTAGACCAAGAGGATAGATAGATATGAAGAAAATGAAATCAAGTGATAAATAATTCAAGTACTGGTTTGCTTTTTAGAACATCTTCCAGCTGGATTAGTAGTGTTCTGTGATCTGCATGGCAGTCCAGTCCATTCCCAAATCCCAAATTCCTGAAGTTATGTTCAGCCAGGGGTAAAGCATATATTTTTTGTCATCTATGTGATATTTTTTCTCTTCCCATGATAGTATGGCTGTTCACAGCAAAGCCTGAAGAGAATGGCCAGCAAGACAGACACCTCAGGTTAGCTCCTGCCTTGAGCTCAAACCAGGACACTTGGACAGTTTCAACGAACTTCCAGGAAATGCCATAAGAACACTGTGCTTCTGTGCTGTAAGGGGTGTCAAGTGAAAATTAAAGCTACTTACGATGACTGGCATTTTTAGTGGGGAAGTGGAGCTCCTGGCATGTTTTGTAGAAATTTTTGAATAGTTTCACTGTATAATTCATATTCTTTGAACAATGAATCAGCACAATTAAGAAACCCACAGAGGAAATAGTTTAAAAAGTGAAGCAACAATGGAGTTCAGGTGTAGACACAAGGTTAGCTATTGAGGAAAGAGTTTTGTTTTCAGGTACTGCACTCTTCCCTCCTGCGAAGGGCTACACCTGCAAGGTAGATAATCCCCATTTTAAACTTTGACATGAGAAACATGAAGAGGTGATTGTCAGCTCCCTCAGCTGAAGCCATATATTTAGAAGTGTTTTAATTTAAATAGTAAAGTGATATGCCAAATTTTAAACAGATCAGTAGTTTAGTGGGGAACACCATTAAAATTCTGGGAGCAAATGCCATTGAAGTAGTTGCAATAACAAGAGCAGATCGAGATACAGATGTCAGTGCCTGTTGCCAGTTTGACTTCTTTAGCTAAACCCTAAACTGCAGTTACAAAGTTGAATTAATGTTAAGTAGAAGATGTTAAGTTAATTTTAAGTCCAGAAGAATTAATAATTTGTTAGTTGTCCTAGTGTTAACATCAGCATTTCTTACATACAATGCTGGGTATTCACACTGTTAGCTCTAGTTCTTGAATGAGAGCCTGGACTATTAATCTCTGATTTGATACAAGGAAAAACTTTTCCCCTGCGTGTAGTCAAACATTGGAACAGGTTACCTGAAGGTCTGGGGAATCTCCATCTTTGGAAATGTAGTTCTGGGCTGGACATAGTTCTGGGAACCTGCTGTGCCTAACCATGGTTTCAGCAGACTGGTCTAGAGACCTCCAGAGTCCCTGCTAATCTCACCAATTCCATAATCCCTAGTTTGTTCTGGAGGTTTGGTGAATTCACCCCTATTTTCTCTGACATCCTGCTGTTGCTTATAAGCAGAATCTGTGCAATCTGATTATCAGGGGACAAGCTAACTGCCTAATTAGGAGTCTGAAATCCATTTCTTCTGACAGATCTTGTCACAGCCCAGACACCCAACAGGATGTACTTGTAACAAAACACAAGGACAGTGATTTTTCCTCTAAAACAAGGAAATTAATTTTCACAGTAACAAAGTTTCTAGAATACCCACTGTGAAGATGTGATTTCTTCCTTAGACCCCATCTTTTCAGTTCCACAAGTTGAGCATCTGAAAGGCAGTTTGCAATAAAGTAATTACTTTCTTTGTTAAGATGCTCCACAAGTTTTATGTAGACATTCTTTTGCACGAAATTCGTTTGAGTGCTTGAACAAAGCTCCCTCGTTCCAGTTAAGTGTCTGGATCACCAGGCTTAGGCTCACCCTTTCTTGTTCATGAAATGCTTCTCGTCTTACCAGCCCCCTCCCCAGGCAATCTGTGGGTGTTTCATGAAAGGGCTTTGAGTTAGAAGAGGAGGAGAGCACAGCACTCCTTGTATGGTTAACCATAGCTGTATATCTCCTTGACAAGTATTCTAGCCATCACCAGCTAGAAGGCAAGCAGTAACATCTTCCATTTCCACAGCTGTGGAAAGAATAAGGCTGCTCAGTTCATTGGAAAAAAAAACCCAAAACCATAGGAATATATTCTTCTGAAGATGGTTTTACACTGTGGATGAGAAATGACAAAAGGGCCATTCTTCTGCCTGTAAATAAACAGCCCGAGAAAGGAAAAGTATTTGAGATTTTTCCGTGTTTTGCATTTTGTTTGCTGATGAAAGGAGCCCTTTGTTTCTTTTTGGATGCAACTACAAAGGAGCTAGCTCTCCTAAATTCCTTTAGGGGGAATTTAGAGTCCTACCTAAGGTTCTACATTTTACCATCAGGAACTGCTCCATAAAGTATAAGGAGTTTTAAGGTAGTAGGTGCTTTAATAAAATTGGCCCTAGGTGACTAAGGGAAGATATCACACTGAATAAGCAGTAGAAGAATTAAAAGATCCCAAATACCTGAACCTGGGTATGCTTTTCACAGCAACAGTGCATGAAATTTATGAAGAACTACCATGTTCTATAATAGTTATAATCACATCAGCTGCCAGTGACAAAATTAAAAGATCCAGACTTTGACAGCTTGTTCTTACAAAAGGAAATTCATATGGTAATATGCAGTGTAACTCCTCTGTGGATAGAAAATTCATACCCAAGGATTCATGTTAACATCTAGATCAGGAGGAAGTCCTTTTTAGACATTATAAATATCAGCACTCATCGCTATATTCAAGTAGATAATTGAGGTAATTATTCCCAATTAGCAGATGCAAGCCCTGCAGATGGGAATTTCAGGGGCCGGTAACTATTGAAAGAAAGCCTTTCTGCAAGCTTTTCATGTTTTGGAAAATACACATTTAATGACCCTTAACACATGCTGTTAAACATTTATAACGCAAGAAGGGGCTGACATTCATGATCAATGTGATCAGCCAGAATCCATTTATTGAGAGCATCAGACAAGCTTATATACAGCTATGGTTAACCATGCCCACTACTCACTCCGATTGGTCACATGTTACATCCATCAATGTAGAACCCTCCCCTTGCGGTTTCTCTCTTTCCTCCTTCCGGTACAGTTGACCACGAGTTCCTTGTTCACTAGTTCCTCAGCACCTCCCCCAGGCCGCCAAGGACATCACGCGGCTATGGCTCCAACCTGGCGAGGTCTGCCTCAGGCCTCGATCGCTGTCTTTGTCTTGCTCCGAGAACTTGATGGCAGTCGTTAACTCCCTAGCCTGTGCCCATCCTCCAACACATTTATGTTAATATTTTAAAATAAAAATCTTCCTTGCACTAATATAATACTTCTGCTTTTCATTAAAACTGCACTGAAATCTGAGACGACCTATATTTGCAAAGATGTTTCCAAGTATTTAATCTATCTGCTAAAGTAAATAATGAACTAGGATGAGCTGGGATTCAAATTTTGCATCTGTTCTCCATCCATGAGGAAAACCAATGTCAAGAGTTCTTTCATTGGCTTTTGAAGACAGCTGAAGGACTCTAGCACATTTCCTTGGCTCTAAGAAAACACACTATCAAATTTGCCAGGCTTTAGAAGCACTTTCTCTGTGTTTGTTTTATTCTCTTTGAATGGCTCAAGGGTAAAAAATGTGAATAATGTTTTTAGTCATAAATGTTTCTGTGATAATCAACAAGTTATTATAATTAGATAAAGGAATTTGTGGTGTGTTTCATCAGTTTTTAGCTTCTATGCAAATTAATTCAATTTATCAATTCAAAAAGCAGAAGAAATACAATCACTCAACAAAAAAAGTAAAACATGTAACAGTAAGATTTGTCTTGAAATTCCTTATCACAGTGAAGAAACTTAATTTTTTGTATACTTTTTTGTAAAAGAGTCATTCCTATCTTTTAAAGTAAGATTTCAACTTCAACCAACAAATAAGCCTGTGTTTACTCATTTAAATCCAATCCTTATCTCATTATTTGAAAATGGAATTTCAGACAAAAGAGAGCTGAGAAACTAGTCTTTTTTTGGCATTTCGGTAAGAAAAAAGTTATTTATCAAAGTGTTTTCAAACTTTTCAGGTAATAATGTTACCAGCTGTAGATTAGAAGAAAAAATTAAGAAAATGTATTTGGTGTGAAAATTTTGCAATTCAGGCTGTTAGTCCCATCAGTACTGTAGTAAATGGAGGAGAGTTAGTTTCGAGTCCAATCAGAATTTATTTAATTACAGTAAGGCAAGGCATAAGCAATATACAGCGCTGGGCGACAAAAGGGAGTCTCTGCTCCCTTCACAACTGCCGCGAGGTCATTAAAGGTTGAGTCCCCTTATATTGCTTTCTACTTCCGTGATCGCATCCTCCGTAGTCCTCCGCCGCATTGGAGATTCATTGCTAGGGGGTCGTGGGGGTCGTGAGTCCTCTGCGTTGTCTCAAGTTTCTAGATTTCCCGGCACCGCTGTTGTCGTAGGTGAGATAAGCCTTTACAACTCCCCTTCACACTAGGGGGTAACTCCCCTTCACACTAGGGTGTCTGGATTGCTTCATTCCTTATCTCAGGCCCCTGACGCCATTTGAAGAAGCCCCAGGCCCTGCCTGACACTGCCAGGTGCAAGGTCCCCATCCCCTTTTGTTTTAGATAAGTTTTCACAAACCCCTTTTGTAACAAAGATACATTTAGAAAGTACATTTATGTTTATCACAATTCCAGAGAGTACATTTATGTTTATTACAATTTCAGAAAGTATGTTTATGTTTATTACAGTACTATCAATACCTTTTAGGTCTCTTGGAATCTCAAAAACCTTTCCTCCATCTTTAATCTCATACATACTAGGTCTTAGAAAATAAGTGAGGATGATATGTCACATTTACAGGCTTCAAATTGGAGAATATTTTTCATGCTTCCTTTCCAATCACCATCCAAAGCTGAATAATATGAAAAGTTTGTTTCTTTGCAGAATCTGACTCATATTTCATTTAGATTCATGCTCTCTCCTATTACTTTGTATAAGAGCTTAACTCTCTTTTTTTTTCATCTGTTTTTGTCTTTAACGTTTTTCTGATCTGTGTGATCTATTTCAACTCTTCTTATCTGACTTAATCTTCAGTCTCTTTTTTAGCTCTCCTGAGCTGGCATCTTTAATTTCAGATCTCAGTCTTGGCTTTTTCACACTCTTTTAAAGCTTCATTTCCACCTTAATCCCTTCTTGGGACTTAAAGCAGCAGGTCAGTTCAGTTGGTGTGTCGCTAATTCATGTGCCTTCAAAGGGCAGTAAAGATGACAAGTAGAGTGTGTTACTTCTTTAAATCCCATCTCCAAGACTACTGAGTCAAATGGGTGCATTTGCTTCAGCTCCATAGTGAACTCTCACTGTAGAAGGTATTTAATAGGTTTGACTCAAAAGCCTCTATTAGCCATCCTGCTTTGCAGAAACTCTTAATATATGTTTGACTAGTAGTTCAGATTTATAGTCTATGGGTAAATAATGTGCTGTTTAATAAATAGGAAGTCATTATGTTTATAAAGGATTGATGAGAGCATCAGTCCTGGTCCCCTGATGTAATCTATCACATCCTTTTTAGCCATGAGACATTATAATGGATTTCAGAGACCTGCTTATATCCTTTAAGTTAAGTAAATGCTGAAGTGTTTTTCTGGATTAAGACCAGAGGACTCAGTATTGCAGATTAAACAAATGCAAAGAATTAGCAATACTGGCAGAGACATGCTTGCTGGGTTTAACCATAAGTATTAAACCAATTTCACTTTGAATTTGAAAATCTACTTATGCTCAATTTGCTGCCAATTTGTGGTGCAGAGAAAAGCCACCTCAACAGCATAGAAACAGTCTCAATCAAATGCATTCTTAATTAACTCTTCATGTTCCTGATATGGACATAAATGAAATTTTTCAAAGTTTCTAAAAAATAAAAAGTTTGGGTTTGGTTTTGGTGTTTTGTTTTTTTTCACAGAAGTTTGCTCTAAATCAGTATCCTATCTGTGCCAAGATCACAGCTTGTTTTAACTCAAATACTGAAAAGCTGCCAAAGCTCTGATGTGCTTGATTTTCAAGGATTGTTAGATTTGAGATACTTGATCAACTTACTGTTTATCAGCTGAAAGTCTGTCTGCAAACCTTTTTAGAAGTTAAGCTCAGCTACTTCCTGCAATTAAGAGCACATCTACAAATAAATATTGCAACTCAGCTCACAAGACATGACTTAGATTCCAACATCTATAATCTGAAAACTGCCTCTATTGAATTTAGGATTAAACTACAAAATCACTGAGGGATCTTAGAACTTTCTTTCTAAATTATCTATTTCTGAAGGATAAAAGAAATTATGGCTTGTCTTTGTAAAATGAAAAATGGAATGAAATATTTCAAGACATATAAAGAGTAAGTCACATTTCACATGTGTGCTTTATGGTCTCCATTAGGTACCTCAAGATGAATGGGGAGGATACCCAGGTGGTGGGAAAGATGAAGAGATCCCCTGCAGAAGGATGAGAAGTGGGAGCTATATTAAGGCAATGGGAGATGAAGAAAGTGGCGACTCTGATACCAGCCCCAAGACATCACCAAAATTATCAGTTCGACCAGAGTCGTTATTAAAATCCCTTGGACAAAGGCCACTGGGAGATCATCAAAAGTAAGTTTCATTGCACTGTGTTATACACCTTACTTGTTGCCATGACTTAGGTAATTTTTCTTTGTGTCTTACTGGTGCCAGTCAGTATCCATGATATGTAGATGAAGACCATTTTTGTGTCTTTGTTTTAAATTAGTTCCAGTTTCTTGTGATTCCTGGATGAAAAAATATCACCTTCTTCCAAACCTGCTAATTTGGAAACAGTTTCTAATGCTTACCAAAGGAATTATGAAATGTATCCATATTTTTATCAAAAGTTTGAAATTATGAATATTTCTTTTCTAGAAGGATTATTGTATAATTGATTTCTATTTCATTGCTTTCTCTGAAATAGAAAATATATTCTATAGTAGAAATAATAACAGAATGTATCATATATTTGACATCTTACATAAGCATTATACCAATGAAAAGGTGTGTCAGCTACACTGTATCATGCTTATTTATACATTTTATGGAGGCGTTTTAGTGCTGTTCATTTTTATTGCATGTAATATGGCATACTAAATGAATAAAGCAAATTTTAAAACTCCAGGAAAGTATGTAGACATGCATGTTTTCCAATTGATTTTTTTTTCTCCTTTCAGTATGTAATTTGGTAACTAAACTGTAACTATAGACTTCTACAGACTTTTTTCAAAGTGATAGCCAGATTTCCATTCTCCAGCTCCTATTTATGTGACTGGCTCTTTCTCATGGCATAGCAAAGGGGATCTTTTTGCCTAGCAGAAATAAACAAAATGAAAAAATCAGGAGTAAAACCTTTGATGAATGATGCCTCAAAGGGTGCCAGAGATCTGTGCTTCAGCAACCCAGCCAGATTTTGAATGTAAATCTGAATCATCTCCTAGAATATAAGTTCCAGCCATGGCCTATAAGTATTGCTGGCAGACCTGTACCTGGCTGCTTTCTAATGATGAAAAGATGAGTTCTTAATGACACTGTCTGGAAGCAACATTTGAATATTTTGTATCTTCATTCGTTGTATCTGGTATGAATTTTGGGTTTGAGGCACAGCTGGCTACATTGACTGATTTGAGGAGGTCCCCAGGAAAAAAAAAAAGGTTGATTTTTAGCTTGTGAGTAAATGACAGTGGAGGAGATGTCTTTAAGGATGAAGAGCTCATAATTTTTCAGCTGTCCTGAATTTTCTCATAAATTGCTCTGAATCCTGTGGGTCCTGCAAAAGGCCAATTATCCTCATGGGATAAGTTCTACCAAGTGAGAGAAATCCAGCTTCTGTGCCTTGATAAGAGTGACTCTTCTGAAGGCAACTCCCCCAGGCCTCCAAGGACATACACGATTGTCAAGGTCGTCACACGGCTATGGCTCCAACCTGGCAAGGTCTGCCTCAGGCGTCGATCAATGTTTTTGTCTTGCTCCGAGAACTTGATGGCCGTCGTTAACTCCCTAGCCTGTGCCCATCCCCCAACAG
>VZTY01007483.1:39516-96136 GCA_013400935.1 Turnix velox
GTCCAGTTCTGGAGCCCTCAACACAGGAAGGACATTGAGCTGTTGGAGAGGGTCCAGAGAAGGGCCACGAAGATGATCAAAGGGTTGGAGCAACTGCCCTATGAGGACAGGCTGAAGGAGTTGGGGTTGTTCAGCCTGGAGAAGAGGCTCAGAGGGGACCTCATAGTGGCTTATCAGTACCTGAGGGGGTCCTACAGAAAGGCAGGGGAAGGACTGTTTAACATAATATCGGGTGGGATGACTAGAAACAATGAATGTAAATTGGAGGGGGGTAGGTTTAGACTTGACATAAGAAAGAAATTCTTTACAGGGAGGGTGGTGAAACACTGGAACAGGTTGCCCAGAGAGGTTGTGGATGCCCCCTCTCTGGAGGTAGTCAAGACTAGGCTGGACAAGGCACTGGGCAGCCTGATCTAGTGGGAGGTGTCACTGCCTATGGCAGGGGGGTTGGAACTCAATGATCTTTAAGGTCCCTTCCAACCCAAACTATTCTATGATTCTATGATTCTATGATCTGTTAAATTCTGAATGCAGGTGGTTGCTAGCAGGTCAATAGCAAATGGTGTGTCCTCTGTCAGTTCCTGTGTATTTCAGATGCAATGCTCAAAACAGAATTGAATTATGCAGGAGTATGTTGCTGATACAGTACACTGGGCTTAACAGCTCTGCCTGGTCATGGTCCCAAATGATTTAATGGCATAGTTACCGCTAAATCCACTCAGAAAAGGAGGAAGCTTTTTGTAGTGCTGCAAAATGTTATTAGGAGTTCTGTTGAGAGTTTGTTTCTAACATTGCACTAGGAATAATTGAGTAGGGAGGCTGCTGCTGGCAAATCTTTTAAATCCTTATGTCTTGCCTTGAACTGAGGGACAGCACCTTGAATCTGCCAGCGTAACATATGCAGTGAACTTCAGACAGAAAGTTGAGCTTCAGGTGAAAACTATTCTGGTTGTTGCATGTCTGCCTTAAAAAAACCCAGAAATTTCAGCAGTCCTTAAGCAAACAGAAAATTTCTTGTCTCACAGGAATACAGAGTGCTGATCTTAAACCCGAGTTTTTACCACAAGACGTCTCCTCCCAGTTCATCTCTGTCTGTGTGACACTATTGCTACCTTTTCAGACTGGTGCATTTCTGTGAAGGTGGTAACAAGGGATGATGGTTTTGGACCCTCCCTCCCTCNCATATCTGAGCATCAATCCTTCTCCTTAGCACATACCCCTAATAACTTTGTCATGCTAGGAAGTTTGTTCCTCTTTCCTCCTTCCCTTTCTTCCTTCCTTCCTTCCTTCTTTTCCTTTCTTCCTTCCTCTGGCATGGCTCAGTTATCCCTTATGCATACTGAGTACCTTTTGTACTGCTGGTCATGCTGCTGAGCCATTGGCCAAGGTTTTGAAGAGCATTCATCCATGTATAGCAGGTCCAAAAAGCATTTCTGGCATGTATTATGAGAAATTACATTATTCAATATGTCAGCTTTTTAGCTTGCTTGCAAGGGCAGAAGGAACTAATGCACAGAAATAAAATGGGATTTAGAGTCTCTTTGTCCTCAGCTTGGGTGGACAGAATTACTGAGAATCTAGACCTGACAAAGAACAAGTAAATATATAATAAAACCCTCCTGGTGATAATTTTGACAAAACTTCTATTGGCTGCAAGAATACATGAAGATGAGTTTCATAAGAATATCCTGAGTAGAACAAATTAGAAAAGCCTTAGTGAACCTTCAACAAATCTTTGATATGTGTACATGTTTCCCCTACAACCTTTGCAAGGATGTTTTTTCCCTTTTAAACTGTGTTTCTACTTTGGCAAAAGTAAGCTCCTATTTTGTTGGGGTTTGTTGCTCAAAGATCCAGCAAATTTAACATTAAAAGTTCATAAACAATAAAAATGTGCATTTGTATTTGAATAATAATTTAACAATAGGCAAGTAGCTGTTATAATAGAAACTTTGAAATTCTGAAAACATTTCTTTTAAGTGGACAGGACTATATTTTACTCCAAATGGGCATAAAAAAGGAATGCAGGGACTGTTCACAGCCATTTTCAGAAGGTGGCTGAAATAGGGCATATGCCCAACCACTGCCACCTGATCACCACCTCTGGTGAGTCAAACTACCTGCACAGCCAGCGCCA
Organism: Turnix velox; assembly: GCA_013400935.1. Taxonomy (NCBI): domain Eukaryota; kingdom Metazoa; phylum Chordata; class Aves; order Charadriiformes; family Turnicidae; genus Turnix; species Turnix velox. The sequence goes on from VZTY01007483.1 coordinate 41,654, forward strand.
TACCCAGCCCAGGCCACCTGGCTCTTCCAAATAGTCCCTAAGACCATTTCAGGGCTGTGGGATGCAGCCACTCTCTCAGTAGGACAAGAAAGTTTAACCCTAGAGGTCAGCTGGCCGAAGGGTCTGGAAATGGACCTAGCTTATTTCTCAATGCAGCTGTAGCCTAAGTGACTCAAATTTTCCCAGATTTTTTTAAAAATTAAATGTCCTTAAGTATCTAGATTACTCACTGAAGATAAATCCATTTCAATTCTTCCTTTGCAAATGCTGTTTCAAAGGACTAAATGGTATGTTGCACTATAACATGTTGAAGGCCAATGTAATTTATTATTATTTTTAAATTGCACTTGAGTGAAATATAATGCAATAAGGCTTGCTGTGGTGGAGACAGGATGCATACTTGAATCTGCTTCCTTTCCAACTTTATCCTTTCTTGGAATGATGCCAGAAATCCCAATTATTGTGGAAATTATTTTGACTCCAGCAATCACGAGACAAAAAAAAAAAAGAACTTTTAAGTTATTTTTTCATTTTATTTTGCATTATGCTCAGACATTGTCTAAGGACAGCCCAGGACAGACATAAAAAATCTTTTGGATGTCAAGTTTTGGTGCCTGTGGTCTTCTGGAGGCAGATACAAGCCCTTTCTATCCAGTCTGTTGTTTTCTCCTGTGCTCTGCGGCCACTGGGGATGGAATTAAACTGTGTTGGAAGGTATTTGTTGGAAGGTGGTTGTCAGAATATGGCTTGTAAGAGGTAGGTAGTATGCTGCTAGGTATTTTCATTAGAATTAAGGTCAAAATAACCAGTTTATGGAATTGGTACCTGAAACAAAGACAATGTTTGTCCTAAGTTCTGTGTCATCCTGAAAGAAAAACTGACCCACATGATTTTCAAGGGTGTCCTTCCCACCTAATCAATGTCATTTCACTGTCCTTGTCACAAAAACAAGTGAAGCTGCAAAATGGAAGCATCAGAGACACTGGAATCTGGAAAGAAAAGCTGAAAAGGAAACAAGAATTTTGGATTATGTTATGGAAAAGCAGTTCTATGACTGAAGATAATCTTCTGGTTATTTGATGCTTCTCATTTTCAGGAAAGGGTACTTAATGTACCGATTATGTAAATGAACAGGATAGCACTGTAGAAGTAGTAAGTTTCCTTTTCAGTGTCTTTTTTTTGAAGTGGTGCAAAAGTCTCTGGAAACTGTCTAACCATTTATTCAGGAGGCATAACAATTGCATTTACCCCAAAGTTAACACACTCAATTTGAAGATCATACTGGTATCACTCACACAAATGAGTAGTCGTGTAGTGCTGAAGTTTTCCATTATGTTCTGAAGTGATTCAGGGGAAAGGAGAGGCAGCAAACAGGAGGATGGATAGGTTATGCTACAATAAAATGCAATCAGTGTCAGAAATTTATAATGTTGTTTTCTGGCCCTCTAATCACACCTTAGGGTGATAGGTGGGCTGGCAGAAAGGCATGTCAGCAGACATGTAGTGCAAAAATGTAGCATTTCATTAAAGAAGGAAATATACTATAGCACAGACTATTTGGTGGACTTCTGTAGTGTAGCACCAGTGCTATATTCTCCTTCCAAATTTATGCCAATTTATGGCACCAATATGGAAGTATCTCAAACTCCAAGACATTTCATGAGAAAGCAGCAGTGTTCTCCTCAATGGCTTTAATGGACTTCCATGTGAGTGTAAATGAACCTCATGCTGAGATTCTGTACTGATATCGGTCTGTACTCTACAATGTTTTGCCCAGTTATGGGGATTTTTTTTTATGTGTGTACCAAATAAAAGAAAAAATGAGATAGCTTCCTGAAGAAAATTATTAATGTTTCAGTTCCATGAAGGGATTTGGGATAATAGATCTGACATCTGAGTGCTGCTTAGGTCCTTAGATTCATTCACTGAACTACTACATGATAATTTAAATGCATCTAAGTTTTTGCTGTAACATCAGCCCTGAGTTTGCTGTTGCTGACCAGTTCACTGCTTACTCTCCAGGGCAACCCCAAAATAGGATACTGGAAAAAGACTTTCAGGATCAGCAATATGTGCACATCTGTCACACCTTACAAGCAATAATTCTGAGTTTAGATCTCCCACATCAGACTTTTTTTACATGCATGTTCTGTGTGATTTGGAGTACAGGCTTTATTTGAGCCTATATCCTCTGCGTCTTTGCAAGGTGTGATTGAACAGCCAGACTGTTTACATATTTCAAGTGATTTTCTCTCACTGTCTTCTGGTTCATTTTGCATAAGATCCCTAAATACTTCCTGATAAGTGAGGTTCTGTCCTAACAGTAATTGGTAGGCATTCCCTAAGGATGGAAACACTAATCTCCACCTCTTGCACTAAATCAAAAGTTCAGAATCTTTCAGGCATCTTTTAAAAAAAGGCTAGGATGAAAAATGAAGGCATCTTAAAAATTTAATTTGACTAAAATTCTCCTATCTGTTACTGATCAAAAAAGAAGCTCCAGTCTGCCAAAGACTGGAAAAGAAATTCTTCACTGTAGATAAATTCTCCAGATTTATGCGTACTTCCAGTTTTTTCAGAGATCCAGAAGTGACTGTGCAGTTCTGAAGGGAGAATCAGACTTAATATCTGTACTCTGAGATCTCCAGTGGGCTGCAGGCAGGCACATCTGTGCCCCTTTGCAGAGCTCTATTGACTTCAGCAGGGATCCACAGAGGCAGAGTGAGACTTGCAGCTGCTACACAATAGCACCGCCTAGCTAGGCTTAATCATTAGATTCTGGTCGATGAGTTATTTCATCAAAGACACACTTAAGATAGATCCAGATAGAGAAATTAATATCTATTGAAATGCAAATCTCTCAGTAAAATAGGGTTTGATAACTTATGCTACCTTACTAATCCTAATGCACTTCCCTTTTAGGTGCCCAGCATGAATTCTTTTACAATTTTTGTCTTTTTTTTTGTCCCAGAATGATACGTCTGAATTGCATATACTGATTTAAACAGAAGTGATTGTACTTAATTTAATGTTCATAATCGTTCTCACATTTTTGGACAAATGCAGGCATGGTCATGATAATAAAATGTACTATTTTAGAATATTACAATTCCAAAATGAATTTGATGGAAAATGGACTTCCTTTGTATCTGATGCTCCCTTAATAAACCTGATAGACCCTTTCAGACTCAGAAGGTGACTTTCTTGCTGCAACTTTTAGAGGCCTAGGAAGATTTTAATTAACTTTTGGTACTTTCTCAACCCAGGGTACACTGATGGCTGAACATTTGACAGAGAACAGGTACTCTGGGGAGTGATCACTATTTCAAATGTGAGCAGATCAGGAATGACCTTGTCAAGTGTGTGACATTTGCTGCATTGTTGGCATCATGTTCTTGTCTTTTTAAGCAAAGGTATTAGTTTTATGACAAAGTATATGACATCAATCACATATTAGAAAATAAAATACCAATGGGAAAAGGAGATAGCATGACAGAGATCCCTTTCACACCAATCATACACTCCACATTTGGACTGTCAAGTGCTGCTGCTCAGGAACCTGAATTTGTATGGAGAAATTAGGGAGTTTCTTTGATTTGTTTCGTTCATGGCTGTAAAACCATGTTAGACTCTAAATCTCACTGTTCAGGTTGTCCTAATAATGAAACCATGTTGTTTTACTGTCATATGTACCTTTTCAACAAATAACAACAAGAAGACTTGTTTTCTGCAATGGTTGCATAAGTCACAGTACAGTACTACCTGTTGTAATTCTGGCATATAGAAATTCTCATACAGCAATGACAAGAGGCTTCAGGAAACACTTCCTGGGTCTTCATCTGCATCTGAACTCAGTGAGGACAAAGCATGGGCTGTAAGAGCTGCAGAGAGTGATAAACTTGAGTTCCCCACAATGGGAATGCCGCAAGTCCCCCAGATATTCTGTCTTTGTGCAGCCTTTTCACTGCTTCAGAGACATGGTCATATAGACTCACCAAAAAATTATATTTAAAAACTGCAGAGTTACCTATTTACCTATTACCTATAAACAAAAGCAAGTATCTAACTTCTTTAGAAAATATGCAGTTAATAGAGGAGGAAATAGGTGGCTAAATAATAGAACAGAATTGTAGAATCATAGGGTTGGAAGAGACCTTCAAAGGCCATAAAGTCCAACTACTGCCCTGCAATGAGCAGAGAAACCAAGAGCCCATCTTTAGTTAAGTTGTTAACTGCAGCCATTACATTAGCTTACATGATTACTCTTCTCATTAAAATATATTCTAAATAGCTCTCTAGTGTTGCAGGTCTTCTGTTAAAATGGCCTAAGTGGGAAAAAGACAAGGAGATATAGATGTGCTATTCCATCTCCTGAAAACTCTTGACAAATGTTATCTAATGCTTTTTGATTACAGTATAAGTAAATTTAAACTTCCTCTTACCTCTTTACTGAGTCCTGTTAAGAATGGCTATACAACATGGGAAAATACAGAAGGGAATTTGTTTTCTTCTGTGATGCAAAGCTCTCAGAAACATCTAAGCAGGAACTGTTTCTCGGACTACTGCCTTGTCCCATATACTCTGTCTAATTTTTGCTAATACACAATCTAAGCTCTTTCCCATCCTCCCTGTATCTGGGTGACATGCTATCCCCAATATGAGATCAAATAGACTGTCCCAGATAAGCATTCCATGCTATAGCTCACTTTATGTGCTTGTACAACAGCATTTTTTCCTCCCTGAACACATTCAGGCAATCTGCTGAGTGCTGCTGCAAATTTAGCTTCACTGGAAGTCCTAAAGCTTCTCTCAAGAGCTGGAAGGTCATTCCATGGAACTGACTCATTTCCAAAATTTTCTCAAATCTTTAAGACTTGCTTGCAGCTGAGATACTTCTCAATAAATTTAAGACATCTTCTGAGCTGCTCTGGACTTCCTTGAAGTCAATGGAAAAGGGAAAACTACTTATGAGCGCTAAAAAGAGGAATCCATTCCTAAGATCTTGCCTTTTTGGAAAAGCAAATGGAAAGAGAACAGACAACAATTTTTTTTTCCTCTTAGTCTCATTCTCTTCGTTCTTTTCCATAGTACTGAACTTTAGAATTTTTCCCTTGATGTTAGTGTGTGTATTTATTTTGGTTTGTGGCCTTGGAAACAAACCATCCTTGTGCTTTTCTTGTCCTTCCTTCAGTAATCAGCTGAGATACAACATCATTTACTACAGAGCAAAAAAAAAAAATTATTTTCTTTTTTCAAACTGATAGAACTGTAGTATTTTGGAAATCAAGATCAAGGATTTTGTTCCTAACCTTATAGATAGAGTAGATGTCATTAAAAAGGCAGCATTTGCCAATGGTTTTTGTTTTGCAGTGTTCCATGAACCATAGACACCGGCATGTGAGAACTTCATTTTGTGTCAGTTTTTGAACATTACTTAGCAAAGGAGACAGTTATTAAGACTGGGTTTTAATTAAAAAATTTTAAAGTTGTTTACTAAATAATTAATAAATTAGAGTTTTATTCTATTGCTTTGATCTTGTCTTAATGTGGCACATTTTAATGAAGAAACCTCAAACATCTCTTTTGCAAGCTCTCTCTGAAATCAAAATCCCAATTTGACACCTGATGTCAAGCAGAAAGTTCAGAGAGGACTCATTTGCTTTAAAAAGTACTAAATTAACTATATCAGATTGATAAAGTAAAGCATGTGCAAAGAATCAGAATGACACAAATGAGGTGGCAGTCATCAGCCTGCTGCCTATAGAGGAAAGAGGGTTTAGTTACAGCCAGCAACTAAATATAGATAGGGAGGTTGTATGCCACTTCACCTAATCTATTATAGAATCATAGAACAGTTTGGTTTGGGAGGAACCTTAAAGATCATCTAGTTCCAACCCTTTTGCCATGGGCAGAGACATCCTGCACTAGATCAGGTTGCTCAGAGCCTCAGCAGGCCTGGCCTTGGATGTCTCCAGGGATGGAGTCTCCATCACCTCTCCAGGCAACCTGTTCTAGTGTCTCACCACCCTCATGGTGAACATACCCCTTTTCCCCCATCACCCACCTCTGCCCCACACCAACCCTTTTCCATTCCATTTTCCCCCAAATCCCACACCTCACAGGGCTCCAGTCTGTTGCAAATTAGACCCCTCCACCCACTCTCCTATTTAACATCATCAGGGAAAGGCAGCAGCTGCCATTTGCCCCCCTGTGCAATGCTCTGCTGCAGGACATGCCACTGGTGAATAGCATGGTGGGAGGAGAAAGGCTGGGGGGCCTGCTGGCCCCCAGCCTAGGTAGGCAGAGGGAGGAAGCTAAAGTATGAGTGAGGGCATCAAGGGATGAAGAGATAGCCATGTAGCTATGTGCTGTGCTCTTGATGCTTGAAAAAAAACCCCCATCTCTTTCTTTCAGAGCTTTTCAAGGACAGTAGTTTAAAGAAAAAGCAGAAACACAGAACACTGTCCTTTTACCAATTCTATGTCTATGCTGCCTCTTAAATACAAAATTTGTATTGACCTTAAAGCAGCCACCACTGAAATGGAAATTCACATACTTTGCCAATTTGTCTTTCTACCTATGGGAACAAAAGAAATGCCGCTGGTGTTCTTTTCATCATCTAAAACCAAATCAGACACCCTATCAGACAGCTATCACAATCTGCAAATCATTTTGACTGCAATGACTTAATTAACCTCTGATCACATGCCTGCATCAATGTCATACCTTTTCACTTAGGTTTAGGAGTCACAGCGTAATTTCTGCATACATTAGCTCTATTGTGAGGTTACAGAAGGATCCCATAGAAGCTGCTGAATAAAGACAGGGAGAAAAAACAGTGGGTTTTGTCCAGGAAACTTCTTAAGAATTAAGAAAATGCCTGCCTTGCACCAAGGTGAAAACAAAACCTCTCCATTTTTTATTGAAAAAGAGAAGAGCCTGTTTTAGAGGAGCAGATAGCCCAGCCTTTGGCTGGTGTTCTGAGGAGCAAGAATTTGTCTGTGTTGACCCTGAGATGGTCAAGTATAGACCACATTGAAGTGATTGACAGTGGATCTCCCAAATATCAGACTAGGAGGATCTGTAAAATCCCATCACATGTTCAACATCAAAGGACATGGCCACACAAAGAGCTGGAGCTCAACACTATTTCCTGCTCTAGCAGGATGAGCATCACATGATTTCTAAAATCTAATTTTCAGAGGTTCCGAGAATTCTGGTAAGCTTTGTTTACAACTTTCTTTTTTTTTAATTATGCCTTGGAGGCAAAGTACTGTTCTTAGGTTTATTTATTTTCCTGGAGTAATTAATAGTCAATATGTCTAACCTAAAACATAAAGACTAACATACTGTTGTAAGAAAACCATACTGAAAGGGGCTTGGTGTGGTGTTAAGGTCCCAGTTCTCTGAACTGGGATATGCATTGCAAGCAAAGGATTTCTAGAGCTTCATATAGCTGCTCTGAGTACCTTAGTAATCTATTTTTTTACTGAACATGGGGTATTTTGATCTTTTGTAAAAATATATCAGTCCTATAAGGATGAAAGGACTGGGTGCCTTGATGAAAACCAGACGATTTCGTCTAGCCGCAGATTTTGTCTAGGAAGAAAGATTTTTAGTTACTTTGGACTGTGCTTTTAGCTCTTGTTCTTGCTCCTGTTGACCTAGATGTTCTATTTTAGTAAAACTTTACATTAAAAGCCAGGAGGAATGATGATGTTTAAATACAGCAAAGACTTAAAATTTTGTTATCTGCGTAGCAAAATTGCAGACAGATTCTCTGCTTGTGCATTTGACTGCATTTGTGGTGTTTTCTAGACAGCAAGTTTTGGACCCTGGGGAATGGATTTGTGAGATCATACAAATTACTGTCTTTAGTGTCCTAATTGATTCCATCTGTAGTTTCACATCCTTTCCTTTTTTCTTCCTCTTTCCTTTGTAGTCAGAGCTACCTTCAAACTGCAAGTGACGTGCCTGGGGGTCACAACCTGGATCCCTCTGCAAACTACAGTTCCCCAAAGTTTCGCTCAAGGAATCAGAGCTATATGAGAGCAGTGAGCACGCTCAGTCAGGCCAGCTGTGTTAGTCAGGTGGGAAATTCTTGTTATAACTTTTCTCAGAGGTTAATCACTGATGCCAGAGTTGTTACTAGTGGATGGTGGTCTACTGGGGGGATTTGTTAATTAACATCAAACTGAGGATGTGAGTTGCAAAGTGATTAAGTTCTAAGAAATGCAACCCTTGTTCAAAATGTCAAGAAAATTACTGAATGCTAGAAACAAAGGGAAATTATCACAAATAATATTTTCAATTTATTGTTCATGATTGCTGGAATTTTCATTTTCATTCTATATTAAATATTCAAATGTTCAGAAGATTCAGATGGAGTATGGGGGCATACTCCTACAATATGCATCCTCTGAAAATATCTACTCTGATTTCATTAAATGTGAGTTGTCAGATTATGGTACAAATTGAAATAGTTATTCTCCAGAGGAGCAGTGATTCATCTCTAAACTCAATCCCTCACTCTTCTTGGGTGAAAGAATAAGTCTTATCAATTATTCTATGGATGTGGATTCCTGAAAAGAGACATTTTTCTACCTTGCTGGTTTTATGTTGTCTAGTTACTACTAATTCATGTGGAACCAAGATCTGAATCTGAAATGCAAGTAGCCTGATGAATTAAATGCATGTTCAGTTTAGTAGAGAACTTCACATAAAATTTCCAATGTTTCTGATGCTCCATAGGTCCTGGCATTTCATCACTGTGCTGCTTCATGACAGGTGGTCTCTGTCCTTTTCTTAGACAAGTCTTACTTTATTTTCCCTTGCCAGTTTGTGAGGAACTTAAGGATGTGATAGCTAATTACACATAATGGTTATGCCAAAAAAAAATATCACTTCTAAACAATTTTGTGTTCACTCACATTCAGTTTCTACTGTGTGGCTACTCAGGCTTCGATTGAACTTGTCTAACTTGAGGCTTTTAATTGAGGCAACAGCTAAAGCTTCCTCTCTAGCTAATGGAGTGAAAGAGTTTCTTCCAGGAAAACTCACATCCCAAGTGGACCGAGAGCCCACTGGAAATGCTTGTCAGTCTCCACTGAGTGTACAGAGTTTGGAGAAGCTTACTTGCCCTTTAGTCAAATTCCTTAATTTATGTGAGATAAGTGAAGTACAATTCTGTATAGCACGTACCAGAATTAGAAACAGACATTTTCATAATATTGCATTATTTTATATAGTTCTCTTGTGAAGCTTGTCCCTGTCATTCTCATGCTTTGGTTTGGCATTGTTCTGTTTGATTTTCTATTTCTATTACACTCTGTTTTTGAGAAAGTTTCCCAAGAATTAGATCCTGAATTCAAAGCAAGTACTGTTTGCTGTCACCTAACAATGCTATAATGTAGAACTGTCCTGACATCTTCTGCCTCTTTGTCTGTGCACAGAAATATTCTCTGAACTGTCCATAGTGACTAATTGGTTTTAACAGTGGTTAAAATTCTTCATTCCAATGTGCATTAACTGGAAAGAGGTCCACAATAGATTTAATTTGCAGATATGTTGCTCAATTAGACAGATTAACTAAACCTGATAGATATGGTTCCTTACTTTTTCAGACTTCACTAACCTAGACAATTTTGTGTCAACCACATACTTCCATAGAATTAGTCCAGGTAATTCCAGTCCAGTGATAAATGCATTTAATAGATAATACACAAAGTAAATGCATTAAAATAACAAGTTCTGAACCTTTACTGTTTCTCTTTCTTTATCCATGCCTCCATCATCTTCTTGGTCCAGTTACATCTCTTGTATGATTTGCAGGTTTTTTAATTGCCTCTTTTTTAAAAAAATTAGTTCGTCCTTTTTCACTCTTGACCAACAGTGAAGTCAAGAAAGATGCTGGGTTCCATGATTTATATTTTTTTAGTTTTTAAAGCTTTTACTTTTTTATTGTCAATGTTTTTAGTTTGAAAGAAGTGGCTAGGACTTAAATTGTTTATGGACTGCATTACCATAAATTTCCTGATCAATGATATATGCAAAATGTTTCAGTGTAAGATTCTTTTTCTCTAATCTTCTTGAGATCGCATTAGTCTATTTAACTTTATTAGAAGCAAACTTTATGAAGGGTAATGCAATTCCTTTCAGAAGAGATTTAGTAGCCAAAATATCTTAGATGAAATTAAAATATCAGTTATTCATTATCATCAGAAGTTGTCTATGAAATTTCCATTTACTTAATCAAAATTCTAAAATATTTGAAACATTTGAACATGCTCTGTTTCCATGATCAATAACATACTAGGAACTGTAATAATGAAAAATGCAGTCAGCAGCTAAAAAAAGTGGTATCATCTGGATATGCTGGTTAGTGAAGCTTTGAAATTAACTTGGTATTTATACTGATTTGATATCTATCACTCTCTTCTTAAAAAAAACTACTAGTAGAGGGACATATCAGGATGTTATGTGTTTGTCTGTTAATTTTTAGTCACTCAGTTACATTTACAGGTAGTTAGGATTGACTTCAGACAACGTGTTAAAAGTTCTCTAAGTAGAATTTAGGCACTCATTTTCAGAATTGCTATACACAGATCTCAAGAGATTCTGTAGGCTTGACCTGCCTACCTAAACCTTGTTTATCATTGAGCAACATAAAAATCTAGTTTTGCATTATGCCCAAACCACAGGAAAGGGTCAGCAGTAGATGGGTAGCAGGGAGCTGGAGGTTGGTGCTGAAATCCACCTATAGAGTACTCTGACAGGCAGGATTCCTCAGCACGCCTTGTGGCAGAAGTATCAGGCTTAAAATAATGCTTCTTAAGAAGAGGCAACAGTTTTTCTATGGTATTTGAATGGCTAACACAGTTAACCAGGGAATGAGTTTGGTTTAGGGCCCTTGTCAGCTAATGGTGGTCCAAGCATTTTTTGCATATCTATCCTCTTTTCACTCCATTTGAGATGAAGCAATTTCTCAAACTTATCAGAAATATATTCAGGTATGATATACTTTCTTGAGCCCCTTTACAGTGAAAGAAAGATAGCCTATCGCACAGTCTAAGTGGCCACATGAGCAGTAACTCTGCTGATAAGCAAGAAATACAGGCAATCCATCTTCACCTTTTGAGGGCTTATATTAGTATAGCTGATTTCTGTTCTTCTGTCCTGACAGACCATGGATTTTTGTCAGTGCAGAGTGATCTTACTGATTACCATTAAACCATGTATTTGCAATCCTCTGAAAATGCCCAATGATATTGAATGTAGAACTAATTGTATGCCATGTACATGGTGAGATGGGATTACTACATTTTAACTATTTGCTAAAACAGTTCCTCATCGATGTATAGGTGTCCATTTGAGATGTTGTGGCCATGATGATCACAAAAAAAGCAAGTCAAAAATCAAATGCATTGTTGTTGTTTATTCAGATGAGTGAAGCAGAGGTTAATGGGCAATTTGAATCGGTGTGTGAATCAGTGTTTAGTGAAGTTGAAGCTCAGGCAATGGATGCCCTTGACCTCCCTGGATGTTTCCGAACAAGAAGCCACAGTTACTTGCGTGCTATTCAGGCAGGCTATTCCCAAGATGATGAATGTATACCTGCAATGGCATCTTCCAACATCACCTCAACTATCAGGTCAACCACAGGTAAGCAAGTCTACACTGATCCTTCCTCTGCTCTGCATGTAAAGACCTGTTGTCTTGTTTTGTAGAAGGATGATTGATATTGGAAACAATCTTCATGTGTAGTGATAATATTTGATAGCAGTATTATTAGGTTTTTTAAAATATTGTACTCTTGTGGCTACAGCTTGTAGTAAATTCCTTCTGGGGAAAATCCTGCAAGCATAATATAGTGGACCTGGACTTTTTACCCCCTTTTCCCATACAAACAGTTACGCAGGTGCAAATATGAAAACACAAGCACAAAATCTATTTTTCAGGTATTTATATTGTTAGATATTTAGGTACTTTTATCTGTTCTTATTTATCTGTAATCTTCTAAATTATATCAGTTGCATTGATTTTAATTTAGGTCCTTAATGTACTAGAAGAAAAATAAGAGCAAGATTTTAAATATTTGATCTGAACACTCACAGGCAATTAACATAGCATAGAATTAGGCAGCTGCTCCTAGAAGAGGTGTAACTTGTTGTGTTAATGCACTGAATTGTAACAGTCATGACAAATTTCAGGCAAATGCTAACACTCATCAGTAGCCACTAGCATTCATTGTTACACCCTACACTTTTAGGATCTGTTAGCATTCTTTTGGCAACTTTCTCTTCTCTTACTAGCTTTTTAGCAAAGATGATGGCTTTATTCATTTTAGACTATTATTATCTAGTATTGGTAGATAATAGATTGCACAGAAGGTAGTTAGATAATTAAAATTAAATCTATAACAAATACATTTTCTTTAAGTGATCCAAGTTTCCTTTTATGTTTCCAAATATGTTAATGTCAATTCCTAATATGATATTGTCTTTAGCACATGCTATTAAGTTTCAGTGCAAGCTTCCTATCTGAAAAAAATTACAACAGATCTCAATGTATCATATGAAAGTACTTTTAAAGTTATTTGCTTGACATATCTGTTGTTTATACAACAGAGGAACTAAGATGAGGCTGAATAATGTAAATTTGCATTCCAGAAGTATCATGAAATGTTTTTTTTTCTTCAGCATAGTATTTTAATTGCTATATATAATTTTGTGTAAAACTAGTGATTGTGGCTTACAGTGCCACTTCTAGGGATGTTTCTGTCTTTTGTTTAATAGAGATGCTATTATGACATAAAATGAGACTTTATTTCTACTTAGAGACTAATTTTCATTTTTGTGACCATAGCACTATGTGATTATTATGAAAAAACTCCCATGACAAAAGACACAGTTAAATACCTGTTTTGGTATCTGAATACAAATATTGAATTCGATACTTTCAGCATTATTTTGGCTTCCAAGCCAGTTTTAACCTAAACTGTCTTGCTAGATAAGCCCAAAATTTTTACTTCAATGACTTTATTTTATATTCTCCAGGGCAAAAAAAAAAAAAGATGAATAATGGAATGTTTGGGAAAATAACCAGATTAGACAGTAAATATGTTGGCATGCCAGTGTTTTCCTACTTCTGAAAAATATTTTGTATTGATTAGTAGTGTGCTGGATAAATACTATGGTTTTGAAAGCTTTAACCTTTGTTTCATGCATGGCATTTTCCTCTTCTTGGAAATGATTTATCAGATACTTTTGGGGTGTTTTTTTTTTCTCTCTGTTTTGGTGAGATGATTTTGACATTGTGGAGAAAAAAGATGATCTGAGGTGTTCTCCTGAGCCACAACTGTTTCCAAACCTCTGGACTGTTTACAGTTCTGATAGTGGTTCTGTATTCAAACAGTCATCTCTGTACAAATGATCAATTTTGTCTTCAACTTCTATGTAAGATAAATATTTAACTTAGAAGTCCTTAGCTGATTTACAAGAAGAGTAAGTGTTGTGTGATTCACTACTAATTGAAATGAGTTTCTGTCTTCGAAATAGAGGGTTAACTCTTCCATACATCTCTTCAGCCCCTGTCACTTTGGAGGAAAATGCTTCATTTCCTATCATTATTGTAATAATAATTTTTAAAAAATCTTACTTCCCCAGCTCTCTCTGAAAATTGTAAAAGAAGCAGTTGCCTGAAATGTGACAATGGTGTTGGCAGGTATTTGACATTTATATGGGCTTCATTCAAATAAATGTCAGAAAGGTCAAAGTTTCACATCAGCCTTCAGTTCCAACTTAGTCTTTCGAATTCCTAGGAAAATTAAATTACATCAAGTCCTTTTTTATTCTGATGTGACAAATTCTTGGCCATGAAACCAAAGCAATTTCTTAGAAAATTAAAAGCCATTGCAATTTTATTATTACTTGAAATTTTAGTTAGATAGATCATGACTGCCTCTTACGAATGTTGTAAAGCAATTAAATCATAACGCACAGGCTTAGCTAAAAATTAATGTAACTAAAATGTAAATCTGAAATTAAAAATATAACATTTGATCTATTAATTCAATTATAAAAATATGGAATATATATTTACAACATCCAGTTTCCTAAAGTATTCCTAAATACATAAACAGCTTTCAGAAGGTAGGAAAGTTGCCACTGCAATGAATATTGTGCAAGTATCATTAATGGACTCTGATAACAGGGTTTTCTAAAAGATGGGAGAAGAACAACCGGTACCTAGGTCTTCTGAGATGTATACAACTTCACAGAGAAAGCCAGTTGGTAATATCTGTGGTACTAATGAGGATATAGCTTTCACACAGACCCACAAAGTTTAATCATTATTGAAGCCAAGCTATTCCATGTCTGACAAAGATTGACAAGACAAAGGGTGTTACCTGTTGTCCCAGGTGTAAATGAACAAAGCAAGTGGCAATGCAGAGGAGGCAGCCAGCACTGCTGACATACTGGGAGGTAGACCTGGACTCTGGGTGACCCAAGGTAAAACTCACATTTCATTATGGTTTGGGCTTTTCTAGACATCCTATTTCATGTTATAAAGAGATAATGAGCCTGGTACAAAATATTTCATGTTAAGAGCCCTGAATGACAGTGTAGGCTTTCTGACTATGAACTGCATCCAGTTGCAGTTGTCAGATGTGCAGCTGAGAAAATACAGCTCCAGCTGCTGCTGCTTCCTGCCTTCTCCCTTCATCCCAGACAACATGTAATTTCCTGAATGGGAAGGCACAGAGTGCAGCAGTCATCCTAACTACTACTGCCATGTGTTTTGCTACTCTGAAAGCAATGGGTTGCTTTTCAGAAAAAGCTCCAAAAATCTGTAACACCTTCCCAGGTAGTGCCAGCTGACTTCCCACCTGCAACACCTACCCTGTCATACTGAAAATCCAAATATCCTGCTACAACACTGAGTTGTGCTATGGCAACAGAACTAGTGAGGAAGTCTGGTAGATCTTAACTGGTCTCTGACTGTTTCCCCTTTACCTGAGGATAACACAATGGTTCAGAAATCATCTAGTCCAACCCCTCTGCCAGAGCAGATTCACTTACAGCAGGCCTAGAGAAGATGAACTTGTTTTTGTTATATATTCTGTATGTAGATAAGAGTCCCTTATATGACTTCAAATGTTATAATGTATTTCAAATTTGTTTCTCACTGTTTTTCCTGCTGGTGTTGCTTTACTTTGCTATGAATGCAGAAATAATGAGTTGTAATCATATTGGAGGTAGCAGTTAGGATGGTATGTTGTGTAGCAGAAGAACATGTTAAAATCCCTTCTCTAAGGCTGAGGACGATTTGATATTTGCACCTTTCACCATCCAAGATAGATCTGAACACATAATAACCTGGTGTCCAGGATGAGGGCATACTCAGTTTCTTCTAATAACATTATTGTACATTGTACAAAACACTTTCCTCTTTACTGACAGGGACACTGCTGCTCTAGCCCACTCATCAGGCCACTCACCCATCAGGTGGGATATATGCTCAGTGAATATTGCTTCTGTGTGCAAATTAAAACAGCTACAACAACAAAAAGACTAAATTTCCTAGAAGGAGGAACTGAAGCATGCCTATGAGTGGTACAAAATCCCACTCTAGCAACAAGCACTGATTGAATGGCCTCAGTTAAGTTCTTTGGCTTTTATGAATAAAAGAAAGCATCATTTTCAGTTTCTTAAAAGTACTTCACATTTTCCTCTAACACAAATTATTTGGCTGCAGCTTTATTTTTTGATAAATAGATTAATGACCCAAAAAAATCCACCTAGCTATGGACTTCAGCTTAATGGGGATTGAGTTACGGGATGTAAAAGCATCCTGAATTTCTGCCCTGTGTTAAGTGTCAGTCCAAGATCTCTTCTCCCCTTCAGGGATTTCTAGCCAATCTGGAGAGAAACCTAGCATGAAGAAGCAATTTTGATTTCAGGGGATGTAATTACTAGCTTTATGTGGCCAGTACACTTCTAATAAGGCATTATCATTTGTATTAGAAGTCATAGCGTAAAGCCATCCTGTCAGATAAGTTGTGTATCTCATTCATAATGTACTAAACTTGTGCTTATTAAAGAGTCCACTGAAAATATAGGACTGTAGGGAACTGTCTTTTCTCCCTTTTACTTCTCTCAGCTAGTAGGACTCTGCTTGGCAATGGGTAGGCTTCAGAGAATTCCACATTTACTGAACCATTGAGCACTAATTCCAAAACCAATTAATTCAAACAAGGTCACATTGCATGAGGGAGTTTTCAATTACAGCTCCTACAATTACTCAGATGCCTGAGGAATTGCATGTTTCCTTTCTCCTGCCTTAAAGCTGTTTTCAGCTTTCTGTTATTGAAATGAGGGGCTGCACAGGATGAATTTTTAGTGCACTTGTTTGATATTCAGCCGCAAAACTCATCACCAGGAAAAAGATTGAATGAGAATATCATAATTCTGTGAGAAGTTGTGCAGTTCCATAAGTGTCCCTGCAGACGCAACTATTATTGATACTCTGGTTGCCATGTGAACACTAGTGGTGGCAGTTATTCTTTTTGGATTGGTTCATTCTAAAGAAAAGAGGATTCAAAGGGAAGGCAGAGGCTTCAGTTATGCTGCTGTAGATCTAGTGCAGTTTAGCTAAGGGTCTTGATCATCTCTCCTATGAGAAAAGGATAAGACAGCTGACACTGTTCAGCCTGGAGAAGGGTAAGAGAAGATTTTGTAGATGTATATAAATACAAAAACAGAGGGAAAAATTCCTTAGTTCATAAAAGAAAAATTATTTATTACCAATAAATGTATGTTTTTTCTGCTCTCAAGAATCAGATGACTGTTTGGTTCTTCATAATGCACTAAGATTAGGAAAGCCCAGGCAAATGGAAGAAAATATATACATGATGTAACATCCACACAACTTTTTTTCTCTCAGTAGAAATAAATTCTGATTCTTAGAGGTTTTAACTGGTATCCATTGCTCAATAATACCTGGCACTGGATTCTACAACAGGTATGTTTAAACCCACACAACAAAATACAGAAAGCTGTTTTCTCAATTATAATTTGCCTACTGACTTTATTTAATTACAGTTGGGGCTCTATGAAATTATCTGGCACTCTAATTCTCTTCAGGAAACATACTAGGCGTGGGAGCACTTGGGGATCCTGAGTTAATACTTTGATGCTATGCCAACTTGTGTGCCTATACTGTGTGAGAATAAGTCTCAGACTAACAAATGATGAGCCCAGTTTTACACTTGGGTATGCAAACATCCATTCTCATAGCTCTGGATGTATCTGGAGGGAATAGTTAGTCTTTAATTCTTTAAAATATATTAAAGTTTTTCAGCTATGCAGCTTTACATAGTGGAGATGGCAAAGGGAGTCATTGCCCTTTGATTCGAAGAGTTCAACAGAGTATGACCAAGGGACCACTACAACTGTTCATAACTCCGAGATTCTCTGTAACTGAGTAAGGCTGTGCTAATCAGGGCTGCCTGGCTATGTGGACTCTTCAGGCTGATGAGGCATGAAAACAGTTGGAGTATTAGCCAGGAGCTTTTCATAATTCTCATTTGCTTGGTACAGATGATCTGCAGAGGCAAAGATAAAAATGAAGTTTGTGGTTTCCATCTATGGGTAGGTTAAAAAATGTGTAATGAATGTTTTTTTCTCTCACTCCTGCTGTTCTGTGCTTGACATAATTCCTCCATAACCTATTAGAGTTAAATGCCAGACAGCTGGCTCTTTTTTTATTGTGAAGGACACCCATGCTCTTTCCCCTGGCAAAATTTGGCCTCAAAGCTGTTGTGTGGGATTTCACAGCACTTTCTCAAATACATTTTCTCTACCATATTACAAGGAAGGGAAGAAAAAAATAAAGATAATAAGAAAAAAAGTTATGCAAGGGAAGTGACTCACTGCTCAAGTGTATGAAGCCTTCCTGATATGAAGGCAGAGTTAAATATGTCCAGCTGTTTCACTTGAGATTGACAGAAGGCTAAGCAGATCTGTGCTGCTGCAGAAGGCTGGCAGGAAAGGTGAGCCTACAAACTCAGAATGCTTCCTGATACTTGCAGTCAAAAAGATGGCAGGGCCCCTCTCCTGCCAGTGCCTTTCCTCTGTGTTCCTTAGTGAATGAAAAAAAAATGCTGAGGAGTCTTCTCAGAAGCTCTGTATATGTTCAGTCCTGATTTTTGGTTAAGGTATGTATGTCCAGAATTGTAATGATTACATGTGTACTGAAACTATGATGCTTGCTGTGCTGGGATGGCATTTTACTGCATTCTGATGCTTTTTTTTACCAGCTCACATGTAGCAGCTTGTCCATCAGAGCCTGCGCCTATCAGTTAATGTAACTAAGCATAACTCTTGCAAGTGACCATGGATTTCTTGCTGACAAACTGGCCCTCAGCTTTTTTACTCTTTCAGTGCAACAGGAATGTGAGCTGTGCGCTCCTCTAGCTTCTTTACAAATTCTTCCAAAAAAATTGTATGTGCAGCTACAGGGAAATTCCTCTCCTCTGGATCCTAGCAAAAGCTAAGGGGCTGATAGAGGGTGTGTGTGAAGAAAGAGAACTGTGATTCAAAACAACAATAAATTCCTTGTCAAGTCAAGTCTTACTTCCATAGGACCCTATCATACATTGGATAATATACTTGTTTCCAAAAATGTATTATCAGGCATTTATGGAGGCAAGTTCAGGGGCTCATAATGAGGACATTTTGATTAATGCTTGCCATTTATAGATGTATTTCTCCTGAGGGACATTATTTTTAACTTGCAAAATTGCCTTTTCCAGGAGAACAGAATATTAGTGGGCACCCAAATCCTTCCCAGTAACAGGGTCATATGACGATAAAGACAAAGCAAGTTTTCACTATTTAAATAAAGCCGTATCTGTTTCAGTGGAGAAGTGTAGAAGTGGTAGAAAAGATCCTATAATTATTTTTGGTTTATTTCCAGCAAATTTTCCATTTTGTTAAAAAAAGTCTTTGGGATGCTTGTTTATCTCTGCCAGCCTGTAAGTAACACCATTCCTCTGTCTTCACTTCCCTGGAATAGAGTTTCATGGAGAAAAACTTGTACATAGGTCTCCATTTCTTTGTCAGGAGTTTTCCAGAAGGGCAATTGGTAAACCTGATATTAAAACATATTTGAAAGATTTTTTTCCAGAGAATCAGAGAAAACTAAGATATAAAAATTGGTGACACTCCTAGGGTATTACCAGACAGAATTCACCTTTCACCAGAAAGGCAAGTTAAATAGTGTGAGATTTGAAGCACCTCTCCTATGAGGACAGGCTGAGAGAGCTGGGGCTATTCATCCTGAGAAGGCTGTGGGGGGACATCATAGCAGCCTCTTAATGCCTGAAGGGGACTTACAGGAAAGCTGCTTGTAGTGATAGGATGAGGGGCAATGGTTTCAAACTGTAGTAGGGTGAGTTTATATTTGACTTTACGAAAAAGTTCTTCACCATGAGGGTAGTGAGGCACTGGGTGTTGGAGGCCCCACCCCTGGAGACATTCAAGGTCTGACATTATGAAGCTCTTAGCAACCTGATCTAGCTCAGAATGTTCCTGTTTGCTGTAGAGAGGTTGAGCTACATGGCCTTTGAAGGTCCCTTCCAACTCTATGATTCTATGATTTGCTTCCACATCAAGTCATCCAAACATTGATGCTTTCATGCAAACTAGCTATCTAAGTTCCCATGACAACAAAATCAGATTAGTTCAAAGATAGTTGTCTGGTACCATTTGAGACACTCACATGAGAGAATTATACCTCCTGGACCAGCAGCTCTAGGCTAAATAGGAAGGCCTAGAACCTCTAAAAAGGTATTAGGTACCTCTGTGTAGGCAAGTTTGACTCAGACTGAATACAGCATATTCAGAAATTCACAGCGGTGAGAGTGACAAAACCCAGAGAAGTGGTGGATGCCCCATCCCTCGAATTGTTCAAGGCCAGGCTGGGAGGAGGTTTGAGCAACCTAGTCTAATGCAAAGTGTCTTCTGCCCATGGCAGGCGGGTTGGAACCAGATGATCCTTAAGGTTCCTTCCAGCTCCAACCATTCTATGGTTCTACGATCCTGTTGTGCACCAACAGAGTTTCAGCAATCTCCTGCCTATGTTGGGGTATCTTTGCACTCAGTAGCACCCTAATATTTACCAAAAATTCTGTATTCACTGTAAGGCCAAGGTTTAGTGTCGGCATACTGTTCATTAAAATGCACACACTGAAAAATATCAGAGCAATGCAAGTAGCTCATTACTATTTCTCAAGGGCAAATAGAGAACATCTAAATAGAGTAGGGAAGATACTGAGTTTGAAGTGAGTAACCTATCACTTGGCTTTCTGAGGCTAAAATCAGAATACCAAGGACAAATTAATGAGTTATGATTTTTAATATGTGTTTCTTTGCCTTTTTGGGATAGTTCCGTATCTAGAAAAATACACATATTTCTGCTCTTTCTCTCCTTTCTCCAATTGAAAGAAAACATAAAAATTTTAGCCATAAAAATTCATCTCACCTAGTATATATATCTAAAGTGTAGCTATCAAAGGCAGTCACACTGATTATAGTCACTATTATAGCCAATGAAATAAGAGTTATCTCCTATAGGATTAGTATCTGTTATGAAAGAGCTTGTCCTCTGGGTATCCCTATTTCTCTCTGTGGACTATAAAAATAGTCTCCAAAGATAGTATCATATGGCTTGCTAACTTTTATAAAACTGAGGTAAAAGTCAGGCCTGTTCAAATGCATGATAGAATGAAACTGAAGTTTAATTTTGGGTCCACTGAAAACATGAATAACTGAGAATGCCATCGTTTGACTTACTGGGTTGAGAGATCAAAATAGCATCATTTGCTGTGCCCAAATGTGGGGCTAGCAGCCTGAAAGTAGCTTCCTGAACACTGGTTTTGACACTGATACTGAGTCCATCTGCACCTTGAGTAAAATAATTTCTTGATTTCAATATTCCCAGTATTTTTACCAATCTGAAAAGTTCACTCTGATATTGTGTCCAGACTTAGAGCTCTCTGTGGATTGAAAGAATCATTTAAAGGTACTAAATTATTTTTAATTAAAATATTTTGTGATCACTTAATTTTTTTTAATGTAGGACCATCATCACAATACACTGTTAACATTGTCCTGCCATGCAACACTTCCTTAAGATTAAGTGAGCAAATTGTTTTCCTTTTTCTACTCATTTTGGTTCCTTGCTGTAAGCTGCACATAGGTACCATAAGAATAAGAATAGAAAATATGCAAACAAAACCAGTGATGACATTATGTAATGTGAGTGGGTTTAGGAAGCTGATGGAAATTATTTTACTTGCGTGATAAGGATACGTGGGTGTTAAAGATGAGGCAGAGTACAGAATGGCAGCAATACTGCTTTTATTCTATTGAAATGTTTTCAAATTTTCTATATTTTTTTCATCATGAAAAGAGCAACCCAGTAAGAGTGACTCTTAGCTTTTGGAGCTCTTTTTGTCTCTTATTGTTTGGATGATGTGACAAATGTGATCTGTATTCCTGAAAAGATGCACCTATATATTCTGTAAATGAAAAGGAGTACAGCTATGGAGGCACGTAGGAACTGTTGAAAAGAGCAAAATTGCTGCCAGTGCTTTGCTTTGTCTTCTACAGAATGCTGGTTAGACTATAATTTCTTGCTAATTAACTAATCTAAAATAAAACCTTTTGTAAACAGTCCGTCAGCAATCCATGAGGTCTATGTTTCCCACATCTCTTCCAACTTTGGCAGAGCCTTACAGTTTCTGACCTTGATGTCTTGTTTGATTTGCATTTCTGTTTTGAGACTAATATTACTTACACTGTCAAAACAGATGTAACATGGGTTGCCTACAGACTCAAGTTTCCTCAATATGGAGGTAACAACTTACGCACTGAATGACTTGATTACAGTAATTCTATTTGTGGTCACATTCAGTGGTCACATTTCCTCTTAATTGCTGGTTTCCTGTACAGAATCAGATAGATGTACAAAATTTAAGTTTAAAAGGATCTACCAAGTCTCACCTGATGCCCACAAAGATTTTTTAAAAACCCCCAAAACTTCATCAGGTAATTTTGCCTTGTCCTAGTAAATTCTGATTGAGGTTATGTGTCATGGTAATTATTTCAGTCTTTTTTCTCAAGGTCTATATGGATTCTGTTTAGCAGAAAGATGACATAACCAGATGCTGCTTAAAAAGCATGTTTTTTATATGGGATTCATATGACACTGTGTCTTAGTGGCATGTTAGTTTGAAAAACCCTTTAAAAAGATATATGTCATATTACCTATGTCAATAATACTTCATGATAATGGTTCAGGTCCCCAGTTTGCATTAATTGATCATATTTCACTGACTTTAGGACAAACTACTTCAGTAGCACTAACAGCATGGTCTAGCCTGTGCCTAAAACTGTGTGATCTATTTTGAAACTACAGAAATACAGAGGGTTTGCTTTTAATTCCTTTTTGGAGATACAATGGGACCTTGGACCAAACTATTACTAGTTCTGTGTGGTAGCTCCAGCAGAAGGGATCACGGATAGGGAATAAGCACTCAGTCATAAATACAGGCAAATTCCTTGCAGGCTTGCTTTAATAGCCATCTCAAAGGGGATGTGGAGCAGAGGAGATGAAGCTCCCACCTTCAAGGCAAGGGAAGTCATGTCCCAGTGCATACCAGAGTCCTACCAGTATTGCCACAGTGACAGAGAATTTGGCTGGAGTTTTCTTCACCAAATTAGGCTTTTCAAAACTAGATATCCTGATCTGAGTTGCTTGTCCTTGATTCACTTTATGTTTGACAGAGATATACAGGATGATTCACTTCCTGGTAAAATATGCATTTAAGATGAGTGAGAATTGCCCCTAGAATTGCTTATTTTTTCTCCCAGAAATTCTACAAGAGGTCAAATAACTAACTTAGACTTGGATGGCTGTTTTTTTAATTGTCTAATGTATCATGAGATTGATTCCTATTTATAGTTCTAAGATACTGTTTCTTGAAGGTACAACATATCCTACTTTAAAAACTGGCACAGGATAAATGCAGTATTTTTTCCCTCATAAGTATGACAACATGAAACCATTAATTAACATCTGACTTTAGGGTGTGACAAATATTCAGGTTTACCTAAACTTGACAGATGCAAAATGACCCATCAAGAAAATTTATAGATACCTACCACTCAGACATTGCTTTGAGTTCTGTAGTTTAAATTGAATGCAGACCAACATTTGAACTGTGCTGACAAAAGTCATCTGGGTGTAAGCAATTTTTCCATTAAAATATCTCACAAATATATCAGCTGTTTAATACTGCTTAACCTAAAAAGCAAGAGATGGGGTCCTTTTAATAGATATCCAACCTCAAAAAGACTCTGTTTCTTGAGAAACTGCTTGATCTCTACTCTGGAGGCCTGAAGGAAAAAAGGGAAGAAGCAGGAAGCTAGGTTAATAACTAAAGTAGCCCTCTGATTATGTTTGAGGGAAATTTATCTGAGATTCAGTTGAAATAATTAACTTCTTTAAAAGCAAAATTCTCTCTTTAATTTCAAGCACAGTATGATATTGGTAAGTTTCAGTGGCTGGTTCGAATATCCTAACAGTTAAAATAACCTACTCATGTTACCTTACAGAAGGAGAAACTCCGGAACATGGAGACCCCACAGAGATTACAGGGTCTTTGACTAGCAAGGCAGCAGGCAAAAGTGTGGATCTATCCAGGGAGCAGCAAAGAAATGCCTGTACAAGAACATAAATTGTCTTCCTCACCTTCCCAATACTCACATAAAGTTGATGTTTCACTTTAAGAGCAAACAGTGTGTTTGAGAAGTATTTTGAAGGACTTGTGTCAGAAATTGTGTCATCAGCAGGACTATGGAAGTGATCATTCCCCTGTACCAGGCACTGGTAATGTCTCATCTGAAGAGCTGTGTCTAGTTTTGGGCCCCTCAGCATAAAAAGCCATTGAGGTATTGGAGTGGGCCCAGAGAAGATCAAATGAGCTAGTGAGAGGTCTGGAGAACAAGTTTTACAATCAGTGGCTGAGGGAACTGGGGTTGTTTAGCTTAAATAAAAGAAAGTCTGAGGAAAGACCTTATTACTGTCAACAAATACCTGAAGTAAGGTGAGGGTCAGCCTCCCAGGTAATGAGCAATATAATAAGAGGAACTGTCCTCAAGATGCACTAGGGCAGGTCTAAACTGAATATTAGGAAAAATCTTTTCATCAAAGGGGTATTCAAGTATTGGAGCAGGCTGCCCAGGGAAGTGGTTGAGTCACCATCCCTGAGTTATTTAAAAGAGATGTGAATAAGGAGTTTGGGGACGTGGTTTAATGGTGGACTTGTCCAGGTTTGATTGCCGGTTGGACACAGTGATCTCAAAGATCTCATCCTACTGACATCTATGCTTCTGTGGTTCGCATTTACAGGTGATGGAGCAAAATAAGTGGTTTTTTTGTGTACAGAGACTGAGCACATGCTGCTCCAGCATCAAAAAGAGAAAACAGATCCCAAATTGCTGTTGTAGATCTTTGAGGTGGCTACTAATGGTACATAGTCAAAAAGGAAAACTTGGATCCAAACAGTCTAATTTACTTTAACTCTTTTCCCTCATTCTAGCAGGTCACTGTTTCTTAATTAAGAGGCTACTCCAGTCAAACACAAGAATTTCTGAATCATCTTGTTATGTCTGGACTTTAAAGATATTACTGATCTAAGGAGGAAATCTCTTTCTAACATTTCAGAATTTTACTTCAGGAAAAGCCAGATTACTCTGTAAAAATTAAACTGGCCTGTTTGTCACTTCATTTTCCTGTTAATTATGTTTAGCACTGGGGACCAATAGAAAAATGTGTCCCAACATCCTCTCTTTTAACTAGGGACTTGTATTCTTATTTTTGACATCGGAGGCTTGATAGAAAAATCATCAAAGAGTTCATTCTTTTTGTGGGAAATGAACACTTTTAGCGGATGAAATTTTTTTTGTCAAAAGTCTTTTTTGATTTCTTAATGGTCTGTCTTTGGTTTGAGAAGCAATTGTTATTCATCCATAGGTACATTTTTATTTTAAGATTAGCTCAGGGGTTCTAATGATCATGATGGAGCATAGTGAAGAGATTTCAGGGCATTTCAATAACAGCCAAGCTGTAAAAAACTTTGGCTGAAATAGAATTTCTGATGGTGACAACAGTATATCAATAACTGAATACGCTTTCCATACAAGTTAGATTTGATAGTTATTCTCTTTTTTCCACTTCTGAAATGGTGTCAGGATGAGCAATCACATTCTCTGTGCAAAGCAGAAGATGTAGCATCAGCCTGGGAGTCTGCACCACATCGCTCTCAGCGCTGTGGTTCCTCAAAGAAGCCCCGCGTGCCTGCAGCAACCTGCCTCTGAGAGCTCTGCCTCCAGGGCAACTCCATACTCCCTGAAGAGTAATTATCCTCCTTCTGAATAAACCTCCTTACAAAACAGAAAATCTAGTTTATTCCTGCAGCATCTCGTAAGGGACAACTGTCTCCTTTAATTGATGGTGCTTTCATGTAAATTCATCATCCAGTTAACTTTGTGATCTCAGCCTAAATAATGTTATTTTGACTAACTGCTTAGTGGTTATATTGATTTGTAAAAACCCCTCAGGTGACTCTATCTTGCAAATGGACCAACAGTGGAGATTCATTAAAAGGCTGCCTTTTGAAAGGTGTTCTGAATGTCACCTACAGCCACTGATATTTCATCAAATATATCACATCTCTCCTTCTGCCTTTTGTCTGAGAATCTCTAAGGATAACCTGAAGGTATTGAATTATTTTAGTCATTTTATTTCTGGTATGAACTATGTTGGCACTGAATGATGGGCAGAGTAACTGACTTATTTCTATGGCTGTTGCAGCAGTAACCTGAAGCATGTTTAGTCAAATACAGTGCAAATTAAGCAAATTCTGCTTCAAGGGGTATCAATTAAATAAAAAATAATTCCGTTACTTACAAATTATGATGAAACTCTCCTTGGTTTTCTATTGTATATGTCCAGACCATCAAATTGCCAGTTCCTCAACCCTGGGATTTTCTTCTTGGTGTCATACTAGTAATGCCATAATGCTTGATACTCTGTTTCTGACTGATGCTTCCTGGCTGGGATCACAAGGTGTGCAAGAGAAATCACTATGATTTACAGGACAGTTCACTTGTAGCCATCTCTGTGCCAGATTCAACACTGATAGGCAACCCAACTGGCTTTTGCAGTATGAAATATAAGTCATGTCCTAGGAGAAGGCAAGTGGGCTCTACAGTCTTTACATAAAGGAAGTGATTCTTAGAGAAACAAATAGATGCATTTCAAGTTTTTGCTGCCCAAGTGACAAAATAATGCTTCATCACTACTTGCTCCTTTCTCCTAAACAATTTATACCTGGTTTTGATCACCAGTTAGCCTAGCTGGCCATGAAGCAGCACGGAAACTTTTTGTTTTCTTTTACAAAGTCCTTCCTTAAAGGAAAATCCACCAGAGCTGATAGGGCATGTTTATGTTGAGATGAGGCAAGTACTTGAACAGTTAGTACTTTGATGCTTGAGTATTAACAGCATGGCAGAAGGCTGTTGCTTATAATTTGCTTGAGCCTCATTGCTCAGCAGCTGGATTGGTTAGAGAAGTATCAGAACTACCCAGCATACACACACCAGAACTACTCAGAAGACTAAAGAAATCAGAAATCTTTGGTCATCTTCTGTGAGCCACAGAATCAACAGATTATCCAGGACTGATGTTTTGTATGGTAAAAAGTGGAGCACATCTCTACTTCCACTGAAGTCCACAATTTAAATCAGTCACATTGCAATAGCTCTGCCTTCCCGGTGCTTTGCTTTTGCACCCCCATTCTCCATTCCTGCCACCAAGCTGACTCTGACACTCACCTTGTCCTGAAGGCAGGGATCTTCCATCCCAGTGTTATTTTTCCCAGTACCAGCACCCTGGATGGAGGTACTCAGGCATTGTCCTTGACCAGCATTTGATGCCTAGCACCAGATTCCCAGCACCAGCCCTCCCTGAGGGGATGGAAAAACTATCTCTGGAGTTCATGGAATGAGGGACCAGAAAATGGGAAACACAATAAATAGTGCTGATGAGGTTTTGAATTAAAACCACTAAGGCAAATAAAATTTGCACAATGGTAATGTAAAGTCTTGTCTGTCACCATGAGAATATGATGATAAAAGGAATGGAAGTTCATTTTCTGTTCAGACAAGAGCATGTTTCCTCCCATATATAATCCATGGTATGAACAACTACTAGGGCCAAGAATTGGACATGATAGAAAAAGAGATTTTATTTGGTAATGGTAACATTCCCAGATGCAATAATTCATGTGAAAAAAATTTGAAAGGGATGTAAAATTTCATGCCTCAGACATCAATCCGACACTTGTTTATTAGAGATGAGCAGTAAACTATGGATTACAGGATTGCTTTTCTCTTTTAACAAGCCCCTAATCTATTATTCAGTCATCTCTTAAGTCAGAAGCCCATTTCAATTTTGCCTAAGACTAGTCTTAGCCGCATTATTTGTCTAAGTTATCCCTTTTACTTCAGTAGAACTCTTTGTGTGATTAAAGCAAATAGAATTTGGTGGCAAATTTATGCCTCCATCCTCTTACCTGATTTTGTTATAGTCCAATTAGTCCCAAGTTTCTGTGGCTCTGGAACTGATGTTCTAGATATGAACTCATTAACTGGTTAGAGTTGGGGTTTTTTTTCCCTGCTCAACATTTGATGTCTTTGACTATAGCTTAAAAAATAATCAGATTTCTTCCTGCCATATTTCACTGTAAGGATGTATCCAGTTTCTCATAAGCTTTCATTTTCTCCTGATCTCTTCTTCTGTTTGAAGTGCTTTTTAGTTCCTGTTTAGTGCTTGTGATAAAATGCTTTCCAGAACATGTCAGTAAATATAAAAATTGGTGGCTTTAAAACATGTCACTCCACTGAAACAAACAGAAATTTCCAGAATAAAATATTCAGTCCTGGGGTGGGGGAGAGAAGAAAATGACTGTTAAATGACTGCTTTGGCTTTGACACAAGGAGAATTTTTCTCTTTTAGAAATGTAAATGAAAATTAAGTTAGCTATGAAGAGCTGCAACAGAAGTTTAATATTTATATTCTTTAGACAGAGGAGTGATCTCCTGCCCAAGTAGTAGGGATATGGGTGTTTCATTATCACATTCACCATATGTTTCATTATTCACTGCTGTTCTTTGGCGTGAAGACAGACAGTAAAAACCAGTAAATTACTTATAACAATTATAATGTTTCTTATGTTACAGGTAAAAAAAGCTTCCTCTTCTGGATTTCACTCACCATATTTCACCCCATTGTCTCTATTTCTAATGTTTCCTGGAACTTGCACCTGCCTTTGCAGGGAAGAAGGCCAGGGAGCAGTAATCTCTTGGTGGTAGCCACTTGGAGTCTCTGCTGTAGCTTGTAAGACACTGTCTTGATGTCCAGATTTTTATAGCCTCTCCCTTCTTCCATGAACATTCTGTATTCCCTAAAGCATTTGAAAAAATATCAAGTTATTCTTTCTTCTTAACTGCCAGTTACAAAGGTGGCTGGAGATAAGACTGATAAGAAGACAACAAAACAATACTTCAAAAAAATCAGTCTCAGAATCTGAAGAACATGGTTTCATGTGTTTCAATCTGTTGGAGCAATTTAGCTCAGAGCAAGAGTGGCATCAGTAGTAATTCAAAACATGCTTCAAATGATAGTTTTCACTTCCTAGCTCTGCTTTGCTCTCTTAATTTTTTTTTTTATGATCACTGTTTTGAGATTTAAGAATAGTTTTGCCTAGGCTCAAACCTGCTTTGTGCATGCATATGTTATGTTATTTCAGCATTATTGATACCGGAAAACATAGCAATTTTCTTTATCTTCCTAAAATTAATTGGACTTTATTTTTCTGTTCAAGAATATGTAAAGCTATACCGCAATGCATTTACTGCTAATTTTTTGAACTATGATTACATGTGCTTTGGGCAAAAAACACTTCCATAACAGAAATTAATTATGGAGTTAGGCAATTAGAAGATTCAGCTATGTGATATTAACAATGAAGCATCTAGCTCTATGAAATCTATAATGTTTCATAAGGAAACAGTATTGGCATAATTCTGCATCTGTAGAGCTATCTTGGATGATTTACTGAGCTTTTTGCTGCAAGTCATAGCATGTTAAACTTAGCCTCAGTCTTCTCCCAGTCTTTTAGACCTGTTTTTCTATCTGTACTTCAATATTCTCTACACTTAAGTACATGCCCATTCAATAACATTCTAAGGTTTTAAAGTTTACTGCAGGATAATAGATAAAAAGCCTCTGCTTTTGGTGTTACTTGTAGTTTTAGTTTTTTGTCCAAGTATTTAGTACCTTTGCATATATTGTAACATTTTTTGCATGCCTGGAATTTCCTTTTGTTAACTGTGTAGCTGATATTTTTTAAAACATATGCTTCTTGTGTAGGTAGCCAATCTTGCCTGATTTCTGCCAGTACAGCTGGCAGCATTTTTTAAAGTTATACTGTACAGCAGAAGTTTCTGAATAATATTGATGCTATTTTCTTAACACACTACAGAGCCCACAGAGGAAAAAGAAGTATTCTGTTATTTCTCTTATCAGCTTTAGCCCATACAGACAGCCTCAGAAGCCCCATTGTGCACCTGCCCAGCACAAGTCTTAACACACTCAAATCCTCGCTAATGCTTGCATCTTCACCATAATCTGGGACTCCCATTTCCACTGCTTGCTTCCTGATTGAAGTAGAATGTCCATATGGATGTCCATCTGACTCCAAGAGACACTTTCAGCTAATAGTGAGGTTCACAATAAGCACTGTGTTCCACCATCCTCATTTTTATGTAAGATTATCTTAATGTTAAGGTGATTTCTGCTGTGAAAGTTTCCATCAGATTAATCTTTTCTTTTCTTTTTTTTTCTTTCCTTTTTTATTTTAAATTATTTCCACAGCTGTAACTTACACTAGTTACAAAAAAACTCCACCACCAGTACCCCCTCGTACCACTTCCAAGCCACTGATCTCAGTCACAGCACAGAGCAGCACAGAATCCACCCAGGATGCATATCACGACAGTCGGACTCAGAGGATTTCCTTGTGGCCACAGGATGGGCGAGGGATGTACAACTCCACTGACAGTTTGGACAGTAACAAGGCCATGAATCTTGCCTTGGAAACTGCAGCTGCACAACGCCACACATCTGAGAACCAGAGCACCTCGATACGAACCAGTGACAAGGCCATCTTAGTCTCAAAAGCAGAGGAGTTTCTTAAGAGTCGACGTTCCTCCATAGGGATCCAGGTATCCTATCATTAACATCTGTTTGTGATGGATTACTTGCCTTCTTTCTGTAAATAGCATAGAATGAGTCATTCAGCTTCACTGTCTCTAATCATCTAACAAACAACCACTGGCTGCTTAGTCTTAATTGTAATTCACATCATGACAACATGGCTGTGCATAAAAGTCTTTGGCTAATATGCTGTACCTGGAAGAAAATGAATGAATAAATCTCTAGGGAGGTTACCTGTCATTAACACTTGATATGAAAATTACACTGCAGAGCTACGGTGAACAGCATGTTCATCTTCTTCCCTTCATGAATTCACAATCCTTTTTATAGAATTGCACCAGCTTTAGATTTCTTGACTATTTTTTTCCATTATCTTACTTGACCTTGGAAAATATGTAATGCTACTAGATTTTCAAGTTACTCTACCTAAAAAGAGTTCTCCTCCTTAGTTTTAGTTGTGCTGGAAAGAAAGTGCCAAGGAAGAGATTTAAACATGCTGGTGTGGGTACAGCATAATCACAGAGGTCAATAACATCACAGAGGAAATAACATTAATAAATGCAATCTTTGAGCATTCTTCCATTTTTCCACCAAACCTACACTATTGATTTTGCCTGGTGAAATGTGGAAAGCTTCATCGCATAGTGGTGTTTCAGGCAGATGAAATAATATTTTCAAATGCAAATTTTGATCGCTATTCCTTCTATTAATGGAAAGCACTAGATAGATATCAATAGTAATTTGTTTCAATCCTCAGGAAATACCAAGTGGTAATAAGAATCAGAAAGCTGAAGTTTTAAAGAATGTGATGTCCGTTCATAGATGGCAGTAGAGGAAAATTTAGGCTCCTGTTTCAATAAATATTTAATTTCTAGTATGTGATTATCCCATTCTACATTATGGGCTTCACTTCTATGCTTAAAAAAATCTCTACTTTGACCGGGTCAACTACAGGGAATATGTTATGTATTCTGGCATAGTTACAAGTATCATGGGGACAGCAATGTAGATCTTGAGAATGTAGTTTTGTATCAGAGACCTGTGAGTGACTCTCATCTGCTAGGAAGTTTGTTACTTTCTTTAAAAAGCTGTCATTCCATTTCATTAATTTCAAAGTACTGTCTGAGAAAAGTATTTGAGTTAAGCGTTTCATAGCTACTGACTGAATGTCACTGTTTAACCTCTTAGTGTGCTATAATTTAGCTGTTCCAAAGGCCTCACCAGCAAGCTGCTTCTTCATTTCTTGACATAAAAGTGTTTGATACTGCTTCTTTAGATGCAGAAGTCCTGAATGCAGTCTAACAGCAATGGTAAAATATTGGCTACTTCTCAAATGTTTTCAAAGTAATTAGTATATCCTAAATTATTCAAAGACGCTTAGCAGGTAATGGTGGAAAGCTCAAAGGAGCAGTAAATAATTCTTTATACCTTTTAGTGCCTGAAATGAAACTTTCTCTTCAGAAAGGAATAGTATCTAGCGTTATTCTTATCTCTTCTTTACAACAGCCATGCACAGTGGTATCTAACAATGTTGGTGTCTTGCTTCAGTCAGTCCTGGTATTTCTGCTATTAATGCTAAAACTTTGATTACATCCCTTGATCCTGTCTCTGGCTGCAGGTGATGACCAGTCCTTTTCACTGGGCTCTGACATTTCTGGGTATGTGATGTGTTTAATAGCGTGTTTTTATAATCCACAAAAACATCTGTGCAGTGATTTCCATGGAGGCAGCGGATCTTCTGTAGCAACTTGTCATCTGATGCTTGGCCCATGGTGCTGGTCCTCAGGTGCACACACTGACAAAGGCAAATATTGTTTGCAACAGCAGGTTTTAGAGGGATGAGCTGTTTGTTATCTTTTGAGAATTACAAACTGTTTGGCTGTACCGTTTGGCATTAGATAAGGCTAAAATTGCAAAATTACTCTCAATACAGTATCCTGCAAGGACATTTTGGTTGTTGGAGTTTTTTTCTACAGGAAGCTTCAAATTTTACAGCAGTGTGGAAAATACCTTTCTGCAGCATTTCTGAGCAGAAAGTGCATTTTACAGTATTCTGTGCCAGGTTTGTAAGGAATAAAAACTCCAGGTAGAATATTCATATTTTAAACTATTTAAATAGTAATTCATGTCCTCAAAATATAGTTGAACTATTTGATGCCTTTTAGATTTCTACATCAAAGCACCTTATAAAAGGATATTTTTATTTGCATTTTTTCTTGATTGACTAAATTACTTTTTTCCTCATTAGCATACCATGTCAGGGTAATGTATTTAATTTGCATTAATTTGAATTAATTTGCTATCAGGATGTTTAATTTTTGCATTTTTTTAATGTTTAATTCCTTTCACACATTGGTGTGAGAATGCTCACTGATGGAACTTCTTACAGAAGCAGAGAGACACAAAGTTAAAGAATAACCAGTGATGCCTTTGCATCGAGAACTACTACAGACCCAGCCTAGGGCTTCTAAGTCTTTGGTATAGATTGTGTTCTGTACGTGTAGTGACTATAATTCCCTTTAAAAAGTCTGGGCATACTGAGTAAGGGCCACAGGTTAACATGCACAGGGAGCCCGAGCTCCTGAAGTCACACTTGACTTCCTATGAATATCAGAAGCACCCCATATTCAGGGTCTGAAATATGGTAACCCATCTCATGGCATATTAGCCGTATCCAGATGGGAATTTTGAACAGAGAAATATTCAGAAACAAAGTTTTTAAAGGAAATAGGTGTTAGGTTGTGGAGTTTTTTTCACTGCCATATCTAAATCAAGAGGAATATTGACAGATAGGTCAGTAGACACTGGGGGAAAAAATGTTGATTCCAAAATTCAAGTGAATTGCAAAATACTGATTCTAGGAACAGAAATATAGTCAGCATTTTTCAGAATATATATATAGAAAAAAAGACTAAGACCAGCAATACTAGTAGCTATAGTCTTCACGTCTATCATCTACCATGACAACAGAAGACTAATCAAAGTATTTGAATTAAAATGGAGGGTACAGATTGTTTAGAGTTAAGTAACCACCGAGTCCAGAATAAGGTTATGGCTAATATATTTTCAGGGATTTTCTTTGAGCTTTTGCACACCCTTGGATATATGTTAATGATTAACTTCCAAAACCAGCTCTAGTTATAAACTATTTCATATTCAAAGCATATGGATTGTAAAATACATGAGGAAACTTGTCAAAAATTTGCTTCTTTTTTTTTTAAAGTGTAGTGCAGTCCTTTGATTCTTCTCCACTTAAATACATTAAGATTTCTAAAACATAAGAGTAACTCCAGAAGTAGAAGAGGTGTAAAA
Organism: Turnix velox; assembly: GCA_013400935.1. Classification (NCBI taxonomy): domain Eukaryota; kingdom Metazoa; phylum Chordata; class Aves; order Charadriiformes; family Turnicidae; genus Turnix; species Turnix velox. The sequence goes on from VZTY01007483.1 coordinate 75,374, forward strand.
AAATGTTTTTACTGTGGAAGCTGATTCATGATGGTGTTCTTAGAGATAAACTCTGATTGTAGCCTAGAGAATGGACTCTGTCATCTTCATTTATCATCAGGAGATTACACTTCAAAATATATGGTTAGGGTTTTGTTTAATCTCCAGTTTTCATTAAACAAAAGCTGTATTTGGGAGAATTAGTGCACTAACTCGCCTGTGTCAAAAGGGGATTTTCTGCATTTTACATATGTATATACGTATATTTAACAAAAGAATTAACATCATATGGTAAAAACTTTTCTCAAGAATCTCTTGAGAGATTCTCAAGCTGGAATTCCCTTTTAAAGCAAAGCATTTTGTACATACATACTTTTGTACATAACATATTTGTTTGGATGTGCATCTAACTTTTCTGACTACTGCTTAGGTTACACCATCTTTGTCAGTGATCTATTTTGGTTTACACATAGGCATCAGAAGAAATTTTTGCATTAACTAGAGGAAGTGGACTCAAGTTGCATCAGGGGAGGTTTAGACTGGACATTAGGAAAAAATTCTTCACTGAAAGGGTTCTCAAGTGCTGGAACAGACTGCCCAGGGATGTGGTTGAGGCACCATCCATGGAGGTGTTAAAGAGATGTGTAGATACAGTGCTGAGAATACGGTTTAGTAGTGGACTTGGCAAGGTTTGGTTAATGGTTGGACTTGATGATCTTAAAGGTCCCTTCCAACCACAATGATTATTTGATTTTAAGTTAGTGAAAGCTTTTGAAAATACCTGTATGTTTCCTGGCCTTTAGAATTAACATTGACCCATACATATACATGTCTGCAATTATGTATTTATCTGTGTATATGTATGTATGTATATATATGCACATGTATGTATGAGTCAGAATTCTAGACTTAGCTGGTTCCCAGGCAGTAGCTGAATTTTGACTTGTCAAAAAGCTTAGCAGCTGGAATTTTAATTAAAACAAAGCATCTATTTTTTTTTTTTGCTGTTATCTAACACAATGAAACACTCAAAGTGGGGAACTCACAGATTGCAGAATATTTGTTGGTTCAGAGCAATTTGACACTTTGCATTAAATGCACCCAAAAAGTTACAAGTAGACATTACTGTGCACGTTGTTTTGTTGTTACTGTCTCATAATAGCTTGACACAAATCCTGTTTCTAGTATCTGACATGCATTTATAGTAAAAAGTGCTTTCTTAAAAGACCAGTGGAATTTTTCAACCCATTCTAGGATATTCTCATAGTAATTATCATGCACTGTACCACACAACAGACTTGAGTAGTTATTTTGGTGCATTTCTAAAAATTATTTTGAAAGTGTATCTGGTTTCTGACTGTTAAAAAGTATTTCAATAGTTGAGGAAAGTGGGAGCAGTTAGCACTGTAATTTGAAGTATTTTTCCTGCTTTGAAGTCACTACACGCTAATGAGCTCTCCCAGTACGTAAGACCAGTTATATGCATTTACAGTCACATGTACTTGATCTAGTGTTAAATGTAGTGTTTTCTTTCCTTTTTTTACTCTTGCTATTACAGAGAAGCCTATGCAGAAGAGGAATGTGAATTATTTCCCTTCCTGTCCATCATCAGAGAGATTTTTTATCAATTTCTAATTATAGAACAAATCGGATACAGCAGCAAAAACCCATTGAGGGCAGTGAAGTTGCATGGGGAGAGGTAATGTGGCCTGAAGGACTCTCATTACTGATGCTTATGAGAGAGAAGCAAAAGGCACCAGGTTAAAATCTGTTTTCTTATGGATTGAATATATTAACTTCAAGCCTCCCTTAGCAACAGTATGTATGAAAGCTTAAACTGGAATTTTTAGGACACTTCAATGTTATGTTGCAGTGCTTATATTTAACAGCAGTATAATAATTTAATACAGAAATAAAGGTTAAGATTATCACTTTAAAAAGCTTCACTCATTTCTAGAATGAGTGCCTAGAAACAAACCAGGATTGGTTATATCAAGTGAATAATTTGTAACAATTATTTGTCTTTATTCAAATGATTTAGTGTTAGGATCATTAACTCATGGACCTTTTGTTACCAAATCAGTGCCAGTATGTGGTAGTTTTCAAATTTTGAGATGAATGGATCATCAGTGACTGATTCATAGTAATATGAATATGCTCCTTGTACCACCCACAAAAAACCAGAGAGGAGTGTTTTGCCTCTGTGCGAGGTAAAACAAGTAACATGCAAAATAAGCACAAAATTACATTTACTGTTAATATTATAAGCCTTATGGACCTACTCTAAGCTGGTAAAAGAACATTTTTCATGGCCTAAAGTGACCAGTCTTTGAAGTTTAATTTTTTATTTACAAGGAGAGAGGAAGATGATCTACTATATTAGATGTCTTTTCTTCTGCTATTGGTCAGTGTCTGGCTATTTTTCTGTTTCCTCTCCTGTGTGAGTCTCCCTCATAGCCAGATAGGTATGTAATTTGTCACATGACCTTGCCTTACTAAGATTGTGAGCCAATTTGCAAGTATTAAGGCTTTAGGAACCCATGCAAGTATTAAAATAATAATGGATCATGGAGAGTAGCAGATTTAGTAAGACTTATTTGAGTTTCTGAAGCTACACAATTAAACTGAATGTAATACTTCTTCTCTGCTCATTTGAATCCAGCCTGGGCAGTCTGATTAAATCTAAAGAGTTTCCTGCTGTTTTTTAGCAGGAGTCCTTATAATATCTGTCATTCTGAAATGCAATTTATTTGTCCGTTTATTTCTTTGTGAGTGGAAATTATTTTGTTATTTCCCACTTTTACTTGTATTAGCATTTGCCTTCATTTTCCAGATCTATTTTTTTTGTTAGCTGTTTTGATATTTGCGGTCCTAGATTGCACACACGTGCAAAAATCTGGCATTCTCCTGCTGTTTCAAGGCAGGATGAGGAAATGAGAGTATTAAATATTAAGGCAATCATCAGGTCATTTAGTCATTGTCAGTCTTGGCAAGCCTGCGAGAAGGATAATTTGTCAAGAGTTAATATTTTGAGGTAACTAATGTAATTTCTATTTCGTTACCTGGGCCACCATTTTCCTGATAATTTTTTCTGAATAAAATTTTAGAACAAATTCTAGGTCTCAACTGAATACAGGGGGCCATTGTTCAGGATATACTTTTCAGTGACATAGCGGTAAGAAAGCACTTGAAAACAGCTAGATGAAAAAGATGTTTTCTTGATGTATTGCATCAATGGAAAGATATTAGCCCACCCAAAATGTGAAAGGGAACTCCGCCTCTATGTATCAGAAATGGAGTTCAAAGAAGACCTGGTGGCTGTTACTAAACTGAACAATGCAGATGACAAAAATGTGCATTTCCTGTCCGACTACTTTGTTCTAACAACATCAATTGAACAAACTGATGTTACCTGTACGATCCTTTTTTTGCTTATCCCTTTAGATCATCATGTTTCCAATAGCACTATGTCTGAGACATCTTTGTAGAAGGCAGAAGTCCCTTCTAATTCTATGGACCACTACTCACCTCCACAGTGTTGCCAGCTGTATGTTAGCCCTGCAAGTGTGATAACAGTGACCTTCCTTATCTTATTTCTAAGTCCAGCAATCTGACCTCCACATCATCCCCCAGGACACATTCAGTATATCCCAAGGAGCATTTTAGAAGGAAATTAAGACAAAGACTGACAGGTGGGGAGATGCCAGCTTGGCTTCTTTTGTCTGTCATCCACAGGCCTGCTGCTTCCTGTCATCCAGTGCTGTTATCCACTGAATCTTATGAATGTAGGAAGAAATCTTGATTTTGAGATCATGGTCTTAAGCATCCTTCCAGTGTCACTTTCCAGACTGTCAAATGCAGTCTCCTTTGTCATTCTCCTCCTCCAAGAAGTGCTTTATAATGACTCAAGATCAAGATAATTTTAAAGCGACTATCAATCAAGATAAATTCTCTGATTTTTTCACAGACATTACATGATGCATCAGATATAGCTAAGAAAGCCATGGTCCCTGCAACTTTAACAAGAACTTCTAGTCTTACCATATCCAGAGGGAGATGAAAACATGCCCTCTTATGACATTATTTATTGTAGTTTAAGCTCAACATGATCTTAAATTATGTGTTTTAACCTAGGCTGACTCTGGTTGCCTTGGAGATGAAGTCAAATACCATAGCTCTTAGCCATAGCTTAGACTTCCTGACCATTCCAGATATTGCTATAAATTTCAACATTAAAACTCTTCCTCCAGAAAATGCTTCTTGACCTAGAACTCAAACAGGTGCACCCAAGAGCCAAGTCTAAGCCTTTTGTGTTACCTGCTCTTATTCACTGTCTACCATAGCCTCTCCCTCTGAGAATAAGTTGAATTCACTTTTCAAAACATGTCCATGCATCATTCGTATCCACTGAGCTCTCATCAGTGCAGTCCAGGCTGCAAGTGTAACTTGCCTCTCTGCTCTCCTTCAATGGGCTAGATGAGGCGATATCTCATTCTTGGCCCACTTAATTAGTTTCTGCTCCACTGTCTCTAATGAAGGTGTTTTGCATGCAGTTTTTCTCACATCCCTGAAAGGACTGGGTGAGTGTCTAGTGACTTGTTTATACTTGAACGTATTATGCAAGACTCCTTTGGACTCTTTTGCTCTGTAAATGAGGGTGTCTTTCCTGACAGATACCTTTTGTGTTAAGAAACTTGACCTTATGGGTGGTGTTCTACTTATAACAATGCTCTTTCAGGAGAGGTTGACCCTCCAAATACATCTTCAGCTTCTCACCCATGTTCCATCCAAGATCTGCCTTAACTAGGAGCACAGATTGCCTGGTTTTTGCTTGGTTTTTGTATTGGGTGTTCTTTTCCCCCAAGCTGACCACACCCCTATGGTCAAGAGTCTTTTTTTCATTGCCAACATGAAGAAAGATCTTTCTTTTTATGCCAACATCAGAAAATCCTGGAGACTGTTACCAGTCTGATATATTAGTTCTCTCAATGGGCTGCCCATCCAATGTGAACACCAGTTTACACGCAACTGCCAAGGTGGAAACATACAACAACACATACTTTTCCCTAGACCTCATGCAGAATAAGTGGAGTTGCTGGGAAATGTGTCTTTCCCTAACAGTTGCCACACAGAGCTTTTGTCAAATCTGTGCCTGGTGCGACTCTGTTCTCTTCAAGCATGCTATTAACATTTGCTAAACTGATTACTGGCTGGAATTCTCTTCCATGTGAGTGTACATGGAACTGCTGCTTGCAGATGGAAAGAAAAGTTACCAGCAACTGGTTTCTTCAAGAAGTGCAGTCCTCATGTACATTCACTTTCCATCCACATTCCCCCTTCTGTCTGCATCTTTCTAGAAACTTGCTGGGATCAGGACTGTTCAGCTAAGAGAGAAATGCAAAGGAATTGGGCTCCTTCCAGAGGTGCTGTGACTGCCGCAAGAAGACAGGTTACCCTGTTGTCATCATAGGATAAACTCTTTGAATGCACATGTGGAGTATGCATCGTGAAAAACTGGTTGTTGATATACTCTTTTTATTATTTTAAAGGGAAAATATTCAAAAGGAAAAGTCAGTTCTACTGTGTTTCTTTTTTCCTGGCTCTCCCTTGATTTGGTGTAATTTGCATACTGCAGCACTTGCTGTGTCTGTGTCCAAGACCTGGGGGCGGTGTGCTGGGGGTGAGTGTTACATAAAATCCCCCAGAAACTTGTAAAAGCAATGTGGTCTTAGTTATGAAGAGAGTTCTGCTGTGAATATGTTTTGGTAAGTGTATTTCAGATGGGAATACTATAAAAAGTGCATAAATTACTTGCTTGGTATAGCATTTTCAGGACCATGTTATTAAAAAGGTGAGATATGGCATTCTTATGGTTCCCTCACGTCATTTAAATGGGTCTATATTTGTCAATGCAGTTGTCAATAAATTTTCCTTGCAGTGTTTCATTTTTATAACTTCCAAGTTTATGGGGCTACTTGAGATTTTATTTTATTTTGTAAATAAAGGACTATAATGAGAGTGGTTTATAATAATATAAAAAGGGGCTATCCTGTGGACTCCTCATTCCAGATACATCACTTCCAGGCCAAGCTAACTCCCTGTGTCTACTAAACGGAGTAATTGCATCTGCTTAGGTTTGAAATAGGGAATTATAAGGCAGAAAAGATAAGCTTGCACAGAGCTTTATAAAACACAGCAACAATATTGTGATACCAGACTGTATACCTACTTCATTTATTTTACTGTGCTAGGTGTTCCTTAGCAGTGAAAGAGGAAATATAGTATTCATTTTGAATAAGTGCAGATAAAAACAGTGCTGAGTTGTCAATGCTCACTCTGCAGATGTATCTTTTGTGTTGAATTAGGTGGAAACAGCAACCGATTCAGATACTGAAAGCAGAGGCCTACGGGAATACCACTCTGTTGGAGTACAAGTGGAAGATGAAAAACGGTAATGCAAGCATGTACAAAAATCTGTGTTTTATCATAATACAATGCACGTTTCTAAACAGAGTTAGTAACAAATATCTAGCAAGCACTAAATAATTCATAAAGCTAAATTTCTTACTTGGTGGTCATTTGGTAAAACTTGTAGAGATTACTTAGCTGTTGCTTAATATTTAATTGACTTTCCTGTTTGAAATTGGAAGAAAGCAAAAATTTTATATTAAGAAAGTGGATTAATCCAACTTCATTACCGGCAGAGCAAATGCAAAGAGGTATATTTTGGAGTGCTTCTCTTCAGTAGGACCCCTCATGATGAGGACATGACCCAAAACACCTTTATCCTAAACTAGAACCAGCTTTTACGCTTGTCCAGTTCTTCTCTAGCTTTGTGAGGCTGCTGTTCTAACTCACAGGCTATCCCTGGTAGACGCTGACTATGAAGTACTGGATTGGGGCTGTTATCTCATTTCACGACAGCTGTCAGGCAGTATCTGGCTGCTAATTGCCTTTTACCATCATTGAGTAGAAGCAATTTGAAACAATAGGCTCAGAGACAAAAAGATTTTGTGAATAATCTTTACCTCTCAGTCGATGACAAACTCAGCGTGAGCCAGCAGTGTGCACTCGCAGCCAAGAAGGCCAACCAAATCCTGGGTTGCATCAAGAGGAGTGTAACCAGCAGGTCAAGAGAGGTGATTTTACCCCTCTACTCAGCACTGGTGAGACCCCACCTGGAATATTGCGTCCAGTTCTGGAGCCCTCAACACAGGAAGGATATTGACTTTTTGGAGAGGGTCCAAAGAAGGGCCACGAAGATGATCAAAGGGTTGGAGCAACTGCCCTATGAGGACAGGCTGAAGGAGTTGGGGTTGTTCAGCCTGGAGAAGAGAAGGCTCAGAGGGGACCTCATAGTAACTTACCAGTACCTGAGGGGGTCCTACAGAAAGGCAGGGGAAGGAATTTTTAACATAATATCAGATGGGAGGACTAGAAACAATGGATATAAATTAGAGGGGGATAGATTTAGACTAGACATAAGGAAGAAATTCTTTACAGTGAGGGTGGTGAACTACTGGAACAGGTTGCCCAGGGAGGTTGTGGATGCCCCCTCTCTGGAGGTGTTCAAGACTAGGCTGGACAGGGCACTGGGCAGCCTGGTCTAGTGGGAGGTGTCCCTGCCTATGGCAGGGGGGTTGGAACTCGATGATCTTTAAGGTCCCTTCCAACCCAAACTATTCTATGATTCTATAAAGATTTTCTAAAATGTCGTTATTTGGTAGCAAATCACAATAGAAAATCTACATTTAATGGCCATCCTGTGAGGCAAATAAAAAATACCACAATATTTAACCTGCTGCTACTACTTTTATTAAAGCAGATTTTCCGATTATATCTAATTGCAATTTTTGATATTTAACATTTTTTTATGCATTTACTTTGCTTACTTCTATCAGGACCAATAACCCTGCAGTTCTGCTAATTATTTCCAGTTCATTTAGTAATGATACATGGTATTTTGTAGGATGAGAAAAAATCAATACTTGCTTCCATAGATTATTTAAATTATTTTCTATTGTATCTTTGCTCAGATCAATGATGACACAATGCATTTTGTTTTTTCTCTCTTTAGTTACTTGCTGTCTTATTTTAGTGATGCACAAAGAAAAATATTCAGCATAATGTCCAAGGGGAAAACTAGAATCCATTCACTGAAGCATTATTCTGTGCCTCTGTATTACCACATACGTATTTATATGTCTCAATCTCTTTTCTTTCTTCCCTCTTCACCAAGGCATGGACGATTCAAGCGCTCAAACAGTGTAACAGCAGCTGTCCAGGCTGACTTGGAACTGGAAGGCTTTCCAGGACACATCACCATGGAGGACAAAGGGCTTCAGTTTGGATCGTCGTTTCAGCAGCATTCCGAGCCCAGCACACCCACCCAATACAGCGCAGTGAGAACTGTACGGACACAGGGACTATTCAGTTACAGAGAAGATTATAGAACCCCAGTTGACACCTCAAACCTTCCACCAACAGAGCCCTGGCTAGAGCCAGCCATTGAGACAGTAGAGACTGGGCGAATGTCTCCTTGTCGACGGGATGGATCTTGGTTTATGAAGTTGCTACACACTGAAACTAAGAGAATGGAAGGATGGTGTAAAGAAATGGAAAGAGAAGCAGAAGAAAATGATCTTTCTGAGGAAAGTAAGACCATTTTATTATCTTTTCTTATAGTTTTCTACTAAGATAAGGAAACAACTAAGTTATGATGTATGCTTTTTCCTACTCAGAAAGGACTAGGCCAGTACAATAGTTAAAGCCCTTCTTTGGCTACACAGACGTGTGCACTGTTAGATAGTTCATCTGCCTTTTCTTATTATAATTTTGTCAAGAATCATTATTATTCTCTATCATCTTGTAGACACCTTGAAAGGAATGATGGGATAAGTTGAAAAATAATGTAGACTATTTTGGAACAAAATCCAAGCCAGCACTAATGATAGTAATACATCAAAGTGGTCTTAGCACTCAGTAACCATCTCCCTGTGATTCCCTGTGAGGACAATTATCCTTGTTCTTCAGGCCCAGTTTTATAAATATTTCAATATTGTCTCAGATGAGATTTTCTCAGATCACAAATTAGTTCCTATTAAGTTTTCTTACTGGCATCTTGTAGTCTTACAAATCTCACCATTGCCTCCCAATACTCTCTCCTGATTGTCTTCTTTCTTGCAATGATCTACCCTAAGGGCTTGGGTCATGCCTGCATGGCAACTAAAAGGCCAGTTGCTATTTCTTGCACTGACCTTTTCAAAACAAAGAATGTACATTTTTACCTCATATTTTTTTTCATTTTACAGTCATATTTCTCCACTATTACATGCATAAGTCTGATGAGTAATATTGTAGCATTTGGGATGGGGGAGAACATGAGTATTTTCTTCCTTCAGCCTCCAGTGATTTTTGTTATTTTCATCACAGCAGAGCTGAATTATCGCTTTACATTGACACTGTGAAGACTTTAATACCATCATAAGGGCTGTATAAATAACATAGTATTTTGCTTTGCTTAGCCTGTGCGATGATTTCCAAGCCATCTTTCATAATGGCTATTTTTTTAATACTTCTTTTTGCTGTGTACATCTTATTTTTCAATTCCCTGAAACTTTGCATTGCTGACTGTTGTAATTTCTCTGCTATCACTGAGTATCTCAGAGCACCTGCTTCTAAGGCTGTCTCTTCTTGATGTGGGGAAATCAGTGCTCACTATCTGAAACAGAGGCTCAAAGAGGAAGACATTAATATCCTTGGAAAGAGAAAAATTATGAGGAATTAAAGGGGAGAAAGACTAGCTCTTCCCTTTCCCAAGGAGATCAGTGTGCGATCTGCAGGCAAGGGATGGACTTTTTCTACCTCCTCTCCTTGCAAGCCCTTCCTTCTGCATAGCCCTAATCAAATCTGCAGCCATAAGTAGCACTCTCACTTCAGTGCTTCGTCCTCACTTTGAGGCATAGGCAGGGAGTTAGCAGTGTTATTCTCTGGATACTACATTAGGGGAACTGACTTTAGCTGACAAGCCATTCCCAATGCAGAACCACTCTCCCTCCTCCCATGGGAACTGTTCTTGCACCCCAGAAATTCTCTGGAACATCTTGCTGCAAGGGGAAGCAATTAGGAAGATAGTTTACATGAAATTCAGAACATGAAGAGAATTTGGACTTAAGCAGTTTTATTAATATTCAGAATCTGTGACTCCTTTTTAACCTAGAACATTTCACTTGAAAGACAAAACTGAATTCCAGTATTTTGTTTCTCCATTTGCAGAGTGACTTAGAAAGATCAATTCCCTGATACAAAGTTACTAAAACACAACTGAAATGAATCTTTTAAGTCCCCTTTGTAAGCTGGCGAAAATGGGTTAATTATTTGTGTTTGAGGGATCATTGTGATCTCCCTAATAGAGAAATTGTAGTAGGTCTGTGTAACATATGCAAATTCAGGTGTTTTTCTTCACCTTATTTTCAAAAGTGGCACCCTGACTTCTGATTTTCCATTCTCTGTTACTCATTTTGAGAGATCTTCCTCAAATGATGTGCAGATTACATTATCTTTGGAATGGTATCTCTTCACCTAATATAGCTTACATCAAGTACAAGGAAGTTATCAAAAATTATTTTCACCAAGGGAATGAGCTTCACACATTTTTCTAATTTTAGTAGGAACAATTTTCTTTCTTTTCAGTATTTCACATGTCTTCTATCCCCAGTTTGTGCTATGGAGGTTGAAAGGTATGTACCCACAAAACTTAATTTTAATGATATTTCAGCATAAAATGTGTCTTGATATCTTTAAGTATTTGGTGATGATGATTCCTTGAAGAAAATATATGCAAACAGAGGAGCCAGAAGAAACTAAATCTGATTTTCCATCTTCCAGTAGGAGCTACTATTCCCAAAACACTTCACAGCAAAGTCTGCATATTCAATCTGTCATTGTTAATGCTGAATCATTTATTTTTGGCCTGGGTATATTAATTGTAACTGAAGAACAAATAATGATCTGCATCTCACCGGACAAGTCTGTCGTTATGATACCGTTTCTATTTTGTCTTAATCATAGAAAGAGGTAAAATAGAACTGCATTTTAGAAAACAATTTCATTTTCTGCATTAACACAATAGCCATGAGATTACAGAAAGCTGTTTGATTGCTGTCTAGATATTTTTCTGCTTTTCTGCTATGATGTTTTGAGAACTTCCCTAATCAGATCTTCAAAAAGAAGGTAATCATTACAGCAGAAATAACCCCTCTCTGTTTGTTTTAGCATAATTTGTTTATTTGGTCAGTTGCCATGAATTGTATTTTGGAGTCTCTGCTAAGTTCATTTATTGTTTCTGGGGGCAGTTATTTGTGTTCTTGGTGTTTATTATAACATACATAGAAATATATATGTGGCTGTAACTGTTCCCAAGGTAAATCATCTGATCATTTGCACTCACAGGGTGCCTTCAGGCAAAGATTTGTGTTTCTCCAGGGTGCTGACTGGAGATTCAGTTTTACACCCTGAAAATTGTGTTTGGCTATTACTGGTGTGGAGATGATGACAAGGAAAATGCTCTCAGTTGTCACAAAGCTATTGAAAACCGAGAGGGCCAAGAGTCTTTGATGGGAGTGAGGAGAGCAACAAAGGCTTGGTTATAGTCAAGGGCTGTCAGAGGGAAGCAGATGCCACATGCTTCGCCACTGAAATGTTACTCTCCAAGTCAAATGAAGAACAGCCACGCAGAGCTTACTTTCATATAAAAATTCAAAAATCAGGGCAAAAAAATTAGCTCACCATAGTACAAGCTGTGCCAGCAGAAAAGTTGTTTTGCTGGTATCTTCCGCATTGTGGTCAGGTGCTCTGCAGGCAGAGCTACATAGCAAAATGATTTCTAATGTAGAGAAGGCATTAGAGAAGGGGAGCCCTTCTCTCCCCTTCATTCTGTGGATGCTGGATTTTTACTTGCTAATACTCTGGCTGGTATTTCCACAGTAATGCAAGGGGGTTTTTGTACACAACTGAGATGTAAAAGAAAACATAGAGCTAAATCTCCCATACTTTAGGAAAAACCTGCAAAAACCTCTCAAAACAAATTTATTTTTGTATGTTCATCAGTTAATTATCCATAAAAGCTTTCTTAGGTATTTGATCAAATATACATTATCCTTTAACCAAAGAGAAATTACTAACATGATTTACTAAATCTATTCACAAACTTACCCTTCAGGAACTATTGAATTTTACTTTTTAAGATAGTGAATGACTACAGAATGTCTTAATTGCCCTGAAGCAGCTTTTAAAGCCTACAAAAGACAGTCCCATAGTAGAGAATGCAATAATTCCTCCTAGTCTGTGCATTAAATTTGTTTAAATTTTCTCCTCTTTGAACTCAGCTCTATTGAGCAATGTAAAAAGGAAATCTGCACCAAGTCCCACTTGGTGCACAAGGAACTCACTGCTCTACCTGCCCTCCAGAGTACCTTCAACTGGTCACTCTGCTGTCCTAAAATGTCATCTCACTCTGAGCATTATACAGTTATTCTTATTCCTACCTGTTGTGCTGTTAGTGGGAAAGATACATATTTCTGAAGACAACTAATTTAGATTTAGAGATTAGACAAACATTATGCCCTGCTCTGAGTTACGAGGATGATCTAAATGCCAGTTTGAATTTTTTGTCTCTGGAATGTTTTGTGAGATTGTGTGTGGAGCAATTTATTTATGAGTATAGAGAAAAAAAAATTGAATTATCAAATTGAATGAAAATTTAAATTAAAACATGTCATTTAAATAAACAGTAATGAATGCCAAAAGCAGATTGATTGTTCGTAGTTTCTCATTGCTGGTGATGCAGCAGCACAATTGAGCAAAGCTTTTAACCTGTCAAGAATAGAATTACAACATCAAAATGTAATCCCAGCTTAATCAAAATAGAACTAAATCTTCCCCCTCCACATTTGTGATATGAAACAATTTTCAATTATAAGATTTTGTAGCATTCCTCAAGCAATACAGCACATATGTTACTTGCAATTCTCTCATATACTTATTGCTGGAGGAAAGATGAACAATGCATTAATTGTGCATGATGTAAACAGACAACTTACACAATCCCTGACCAGGATATAAATCCTGAGTTTGCTTCTACTGAAGTCATGGTGAGCACTTTTCTATGTCTTCAGAGTAGAAGCCATACAAGACCACACAACAGAAATGGAGTGATTCATATGCTCCAGAGAACAGAACGAAGGTTGCGTATCTCCTTCCTGATGTGCAAGTAAATATTATCTTAATGGAGGGAGGAATATGTATTATATGAATATTATTTCTATTTGTGTGTTTTGGTAGATTTTATCATCATTTATTTACAGGCAAAATCTTCTAGGCTTCACCAAACATCTCAATCTCTCCAGTCTCTAACATTCATCATTCTTTCATGGAGATAATCAATCTGCACTCATCAGAATAATTCCCCAATGCATGAAATTAGTAACAAGCTTTTGGCTGTCTATTAATATTGTGCTAAAGATTATGAATTGAAGTGTTTTAATACATTAATTTAATTACAGCAAAGCAGAGTGGCATGAATGTGACAGATTCTGCCTTCTATGTTTTATTGCATCTGATTTGCTGACTGAAATACAAATAGGGTTAGATATTTAGTGAACAATCAGGCTGTAATCATACATATTTATTCACCACTGTGACACCAGTGTCATGTGCAGGTAGCCCAGAACTACTGTTCTGCATCCCTGACAGATGTACATCACACCAAAAAGCTGCATTGCCAATTGCTTCAGTCTCTTCTGGTCTGACTGGACTTTAAATCATCAGTGCCTGTTAACATTATCCATCAGGATAAAGAAGATTTAAAAATAGTTTATTCAATATGGGAACCAGGGTAACTGTGAGGTTTCCTAGAAAAATATCAGTCACACAGAGATTTTGTCAAGATCTACATTTCTGCAGCAGGGCTAAAACCGGTGCCCCTCACTCAGTATTTGAGCTACAAACTATAAAATTCAGTAGAGAAAACTAAAACTGAACTTTATCAACTAGGAGAAAAGCTCTACAACCGTCACCCTTCAGAATTATCCTCACTCTCTCTCTGCCCAGTCAACAGTTGAAAACAGCATGGAATAGGCAATGTCAGGGATGTGGTACAACAAAATTCCCCATACTGGGAAAGAAGGATCTCTGACCTCACATGGGGACTCTGTCTTATATCCTGAGCTGCAGGATACAAGGCTGTTTGTCACTTACAACTCTTCACTTTTATTAAAAATATTGAAAATTAAATCAAAGCTATTTGTTTCAGATCAAATGAAACATTTTTATTTAGATTTTTGTATGTTTGTTCAGGTTTGAACACCCAAAACATTGCTTTCCATATGTCAGTAACTCCACAGAGAAAAATGAGAGTAAATCAAAAACCCCAAACCAATTAAAATGCTTTAGTTCACTTGGCCAACAAAATGAAAACAAAACCCCGGTGAATTACTCAGGCAGCCCTGAACTGCTTAACCCTTTCACAAATGGTGCCACATGGGACTGATGAATTATGCATATTGCAGTTTAATTTAGTGTGTGGCACAGCGATGGTGTTTGTATAGCAGAAAATGAAACAGAGCTCTGCAAATTAACACTTGCTTTTCAAGTTACAGACTTTGTACATTTCCACAGAACTGAAGATTTCTTCCAGAACTTCCAGATTATCTTTTGTTGTTTCTTGTGGTTAAGCAAAAGCTTCAGTAGTCTAGAGAAAGCACAATCAAAATTCAATTACCTGCTCTCAAAATAGTTTTCCCACATGGACTTGATGATCTGAAAGGTCCCTTCCAACCTAGATGACTATGACTATGACTTTCTCTAAATAACAGCAAAATATTAAGCCCTTGCCAGAGTATCTCAGGCTGCTGATCAGTTGTGCTTTACTGCTGTAGCTTCATTTTATTTTCTGCATATTGTTTGAAATTTCAGTTTGGTTTCCTCATATTTAAATAGAAGATGTCACAGTACTTCCTGTCTCGCCTTTACCCCTATCTCTCTTGGACTTTCCCCTAGGCATTATTGAAAAATCCGGACATTCTCTGGATAAATTCAGTCTTCCATTGAAACTGTAGCTTATAATACTTTTTAAAGTGTTGCTTTTCCAGCAAAGACTAGGATGTGGAGGAAAGGAAGAGCAGGAAAGGATGTGTGGAGCAGGAAGGAGGTGTAGGAAAGCATGTACCATACCAAAGTATGGTATTTATTCCAGCAAATGTGGGAGTCCAGGAAGAGATAGTTTTCTAGGGATAAGCAAGTCAATGGAAAGGAACAGGCATCTCCAAGAAGACGCTCAGCTCAACTAAGATGAGGACAGACTCCTGATGATAGAACATCCAGAAATTTTTATTTAGACAGATAAGTCTTGGAAGCAAAGTCTAGTGAAATCTGTTTGATCCCCTTCCTTCCTAATTATGCACACTGTAAATTCTAAGTACAGTGGCAGTGGGGAAAGCCCAATGACCCACAGGGGCTGATCATGAGTCAGCAAAGTTCTGGAGCATCTGATTGTGTCCCACCTTGTCTGAAGCTCCTGTGCTTGGATTGTTTGTGTATTTTCTTGGGTAGGTAACCTGTAATGGGGGTACTGATGCATATCCATGGGATTCCACTAGGGATCTCCTTATACATTTAATGTAATACCCTTTCTCTCAGAATGAGCAGGATGAACAGGTCTCCTGCAGGGATCATACACACAACTAAGTGAAGAACCAGAAGGTATGATCAAAGTTGCCTGAAAAATACCCTTTTCACATCAGAGGGAGCTGATATCTGACCAGGTCTTGGGGCAAGACTGATTCAACTGCTTTGAATTGAATTGGGGGGGGGGGGGGAGGTTGTAGTTTACTTTGAAACTTAAGATTGTTCTCAAAACCCAATATGTGTTCCAACTTCAGGAAGCTGCCTGTATTTCCTTGTTTATTTCTACTTCCTTTAGCAAATACAGTTTTAACTGCTCTGAGTTACTAGTGTATCATTTGTTATTGTTTAAGAATAGGATGTCACAGAGTTTTCTTTTTCAAAACCTTGTATGTATGTAATCACAGAGAATAAAACCTTACCTCCTAAAATAAACAGTCATTTTAGATCCATGATTTTTCTGAAGTGGATTTACTTATGAAAGACATCTATTGATAATATCCTGTCTATATGCTTAGTCCTAGGTAAGATCCGAAGTGCTGTTGGAAGTGCTCAGCTCCTCATGTCTCAGAAATTCCAGCAATTTTATTGGCTTTGTCAGCAGAATCTGGTAAGTCACCATGTCTTGCCCTCTTGAAGAGAATAGAAAACATGAATTTACATCTTATAATTTAATATTTTTACTTTAAAGGCCACAACTGAAAAAGTGTAGCATACCCAGACAGCAGCATTCTGAAATATCCTTTTTGTGTCTCATGTTACTGCTCTTCTTTTTCTTTTTTAACTTAATCCTTAAATATAGTGTTAGAATATTTTTTTTGTCAAAGAAAACATGTAATTTCAGTAATTTTAGCCTGAAATGCATTTTATCTTTTCTTTCTTTGCTGTCTTTATTAAAGAAAAAAATCAAGAAGATAACAAATGCAAGTTTTCTGAGACATAATAGTATGTCTTTTTTTCATAACACCCTGAAATAGTAACCATATTTCTGGTAAGAAAGGAGAAATTTTTCATGTTACAGTATGTGGAGAACAGTGTAATTGCAGAAAACAAAGAATGCATAATCCAGATTTTACCTACCTGAAAATAGGACTGATCGTGGAAATGGGAAAATACATAATGTTCATGAAACTGGGTTTCATAATTTGCATTGCCAATTATATATAAGATGTCCTAGGGCTAAAGGAACAGATGTAGTATTTTACTTGTGAGAGTTACTGCTATTGTTCCGGAAGTTCATTAGAGACTAATTCCATTTTAAATGTTATCTTCATTAATATGACAGCAGCCATCAGACATAAACATTGTAACAAGATGATAGTAATCAATAGCAGAATGTAATTCTTCTAGCTATGCCTGGTGGCAGAACACCTACTTTCTTCAGCTCACTTCAAAATCAAGTGTGGCTTTCACTTTTTGAAAGCCCCTAAACATCACATATTAAAAGTGCTGAATTCTGTTGCGTGCCTGACAGCAGACATGACCTATTGTTTGACCAGATACATTTGTTTACTTGTTAGTATTCACCACATAAATTTTTAAGGTGAAAAATTAATTCTGCAGATATTTACTTGCTACTTTCCATCCATAGAGATCTAGAATTCCTGAAAATGTAATCAAATTTTACTGAAAGTCATGCCAAAAATGTACTACCTTCTGATAGGAAATGGTAAGATGTATGATCCTCATTAGGAAAGAATCCAATTATCCACATCAAAGACTCTGTCAAAACAAGAATTTTAATAGCTGCTGTAGAATATGCAGGGAATATGGGAATATGCAGAGTCAGGCAAGCAGAGGATAACCACGTTTGTAATATCAAATATTTCATATGTGCTCCCAATCTAGTCATTTGTTTCATAGTGCAAGAGGGAAATCTTCAATGTTGAAAAGTTTCTCACTGCAAACTTCAAAGTGTCCTCCATTACCTGATCGATTAAGCTATGCAAACCAAGATCTGGAGCACCTAACCTCCACTCCACTCCATTTATCTTGAAGTGAGTCCAGCACTTGTGCTGGAGAGCATTCCTTCCTGTAATGACAAGCGTGGCTCCCGCACAGCCCTCAGCTGTATAGAAGCAAGAACAATTCATTTCTGCAAAAGCACAAGGAGAAATCTGTAGTTTTGAAGATGATCTGAGCAAATTTCTCTGCTGCTTATTTGGATAGTAAATCTTTGAACTTCAGAACAGCATCTTTATCCTACTCTGAAGATTCAGGCTCTGAATATTCCTCAGCTTTATTAAATCAGCAGCAGACTCTGCAGAAAGCAGCAACTGCAGAACTGGACTTCTAGATCATTCGTGTTTTGAGGCTTTTCTTCCTATGCCTAATGACAGAGTTTGTTGTTAAATGGCATTTATTGCATATCCACAGCAGGCTTACCAGATGCTCCTAAGGCAGCATCTCAGTGCCTCATGGGAGCACTGCCAGAGAGCAGCCAGTTACTGCATTCCCCTCACTAGAAATCCACATAGCAGTTTCTCTAGCAGTCTTCAACAACATTAAGCAAGTAGGACAAAAGGTCAGGGCATTTACTCCTCCCAATTCAAGATGCAGCAAGGGGTTAGAAATAGGAATGAACTGGAAACAAATTGAAGCAAGGCACTCACCCATTGCCTGTGGTGTAAAGGGTCTTTGGAACTTCAAGGGATGCATTTAAGCATGCTTTGTGTAAGATCTCTTACTAAGAGCTCTCCCTTATGGTAAATTCATAAAAATGTAAGCTTCAGTTCAGTGGGTTTTCAAGAATCTGTCGGGTTATCCCCTACAGTGGACTGTTTCCCCTAACTGCAAGCAAAAAACTCATCGCTGATTTATAAATACTCCCTTCTGCATTATTCACGTGTTCTCTTGTAGCACCCTCTTTTTCTTTCTCCATACTATAGTCAGCACAGATCCTACTCAGCTCATGTGATCATCACTCAACAGGTCATGGTTGCAGGCAAAAACAGAGCAGCTTGAGCCCTATCTAGGTACATTTTGCTCGCTTTAGGGGCAAGGTAAGGGGAGCTGCAAAGCTGAATTCCAAATAAGATACAAATAAATCAGTAACTTCTAAGAAGAAACAAGTATAAGGCAATCTTTTCAAAACTTACCTATCTATAATAACCATTTGGGCCATGGGCTTTATTTATTCATTTATTTATCCATAGACTAAAAGTCTGTCGGCTATGGGAGCAGGAGGCAGCCCTCTTGTCTCCAGCCAATGCACCGCACACTCATGTATGAGAAGCTACACAGGAGGCTGCAATATTTCCAACCACAGAAGAGCAATTAGCCTTAATTCAGAAGACAATGGCATTTCAATGAGTGATATGATTTTGTGGCTGTTTGGAGTAACCTGGGGGGAGGGATTGAAGAAATAGGGCTGGAGAGAAGAGAGATTGCAATATAAGATATATTGCTGTGGGACTGTCCTGACAAGTTTCACAAGGCCTGGATTGTTGACCACTATAGAGTACCCCTTGAAGTTGTTTTCAGTAAACACTAGCCTGAAGTTGTATCATGTTTCCCAGAAGTCTGTTTATTCTATGTGGCCAATTCTGCTAAATCCCTG
Source organism: Turnix velox (assembly GCA_013400935.1). Lineage (NCBI taxonomy): Eukaryota > Metazoa > Chordata > Aves > Charadriiformes > Turnicidae > Turnix > Turnix velox. The sequence continues at coordinate 94,593 of VZTY01007483.1, forward strand.
AACCTCCCAAGGAAAAGGAGACTTTCTTCTAGAGAACAGAACATCTAAGTGTATAGACTTCTAAGCTGGTTCTTGGTCTGTATTCCAAAAGGATTTAGGTAGCATTCACGCCACACATTGTCATGCTCAGCTCCAGGCACTCAGCCTGCACAGCAGCATCTGGAAACCCAAGTTTGGGTAGTAATTCCTAGTGTAAGATCACAAGAAACATGCAATTCAAGACAGAAATTAATCATAAATGTTGATTTATCCTTGTTTTTCAGCATCCTTGTTTTTTCAGTGGGGTTGTGATCAGTGTCTGAAATGTGTTTGTCCACTATTAAAATTGCTTCACCAATAATGCCAGTGTTCTAATGTAGAATATTAGTCACTGCAGGTTTTGTCCAAGAAGGGGAGGATCCAGAAGCCCTTTGTCCTGGTTTCAACTCCAGCTCTTCCAGCTCCATTGTGTAGACATTCTTAACTGCTTTCTTCTGCCTTGGCAGGAGAGAGTTATATACAAATTAATTCCTATTTGATAAAGTGACAAGCCTGCCTAGTACCAATGCTCATAGAACATAGGGTTAAGTCTGTGTGCTACCTTTTTAATGGATTTTTTTTATCCAACATCAAATAAATTGCTAAATTTCAAACATCCAGTGTTTGCTTCATTAAGTCCTGTGCATAAGGTGCCACTTAATGGCAGTACCTGGGGGCCTTTCCAGGTTCTAAATTTGATTTGACAAAATCCTACCATCCCCGTATAAAGTTTATATGTTATGTATAAATGTGAAAATGCAAGGTAATGTAAATCTTGTCAGTGTGAGCTGACAGCTTCTTCATAGTGTTGTTTTGCCTTCTAATCAGCTATTGTGAATGTAATTTTCAATGTGAAAGACTTCAGGGTGGCTAAAATATGAACCACATTCCATTCCCCTTTTTAGGGGAGCTGGCATTGTTTAGCCTGGAGAAAAGGAGGCTGAGGGAAGACCTTATCCTCAGCCTCCTGAGGTTGTAGAGAGTTAGGGATTGGTCTCTGCTCCCTAGTAATGGGTGATAGGACAAAAGGCCTCAAGTTGTGCCAGGGGAAGTTTAGACTTGATATTAGAAAAACTTTTACACTGAAAGGATTATTAAGTATTGCACCACGCTGCCCAGGGAAGTGGCTAAGGCACCATCCCTGGAGGTATTCAAGAGACAGGTAGTCACAGTGCTTGGAGATGGTTCTTGTCAGACTTAGTTTATAATTTGATTTGATGATCTGGAAGGTGCCTTCCAACCTAGACAATCCTATGTTCTGTGAAGAATCAGCAGGCAGAGGCCATCAGCTCATTACATTTGTCCTGGTTTTGGGCCAAAATTAATAAATTAGCCCCCCAGAGACAGATGGTCCTCCCTCTCTCTCTCTGAAGAGAGGAGAGGAAGGAAGGAGGAGATTTAAGAGTTCGGAAGAATTCCAAACTACTTTAATAGATAATGAAACAATAAATAAAATCAAACGGAAAAGATAAAAAGGTGTACAATATTTACAAGACCGAATCAAGCTCCCGGGATGATGATCACGA
>VZTY01007483.1:96308-155629 GCA_013400935.1 Turnix velox
CCTCCCCCAGGCTGGCTCCAGCCTGGCTTCGATAGGTCTTCTTTGTCTTGTTGATCGCTCTCCTTTGTTTTCTTTGATGGGCATCGTTAACTCCCTAGCCAGTTTCCATCCCCCAGCAATTCCTCCGTTTTTCTTTAAACATTATACAACGGTAAACAATCTTACACACAGTAATAACAAGTAAAAATATTAGTACAAACACAAACCAGAAAATTTACCCCATTCTACCTCAAACCAGGACAACATTTTAGAAAGGCACATGAGCACACGGGTGCTGAGGAGCTTCCCGTGCCATATGGAGTTGAGAAGGTCCAGTTATAACATCCAACTCGTTCATGTTTGGGTTGTGTAGGAGGCACCACTTTGCAGTCACAGCTCCCAGCTGTGAAGGGCTTCTCCCATCAGCAATGTAATCTAGTGCACTGCCTTTTCTGCCTCAAAACACATTGTTTAAAGCCTCCTGGCCTATTCATTTTCTCTCCTTTGTGCATGACAGGACCCGAGTGCCATGCCGAGACCAACTTCCCAGGACCTAGCAGGTTTCTGGGACTTACTGCAGCTCTCAATTGAAGACGTCAGCATGAAGTTTGATGAACTACACCAGTTGAAACTCAACGAATGGAAAATAATAGAATCACCTGAAAGGAAGGTAAGCAGACCATGGACAATACCATTTACTTCCCCTGTGGTCTCCTTATGTTAAATCAAATAGTGAAACACCATAGGTTCCTAACCCTAGAAAATATGTAATTGGCACAGCCCTACTCATACATGGAAACCTTTATCAGATGTGAGGGATTTTTTTCCTTTTAACACTGTTGGACTCAACTGTGTAAGAAATCAAATGGATTTTGCTAGTCAGTCCACTCCATAACACTTTTGTTCAAATAATTTGTCTTCATGTTATAAAGGCTAAAACTGAAAAAGTCTTTGATCCATTCAGACTGAGGACAATGGTTCTGAAAATTCAATCGCTGTAAACTGGGCACTCTCCTACCTTTGGGGCAGCTCAAAACCAAGCACTACAGCATTTTATCCTGCCTGCCTTATACAGCTGATACTAGAGCAGGAGTGAGATAAAAGTACGTGGCAAAACATAGCATAGGTCAATCATAAGCTTGGCACACAAAAGTTGGGGGGAGAAAGAGTAGTTCTCTACCTGCACCTCTTGTGCTGCAAGCCCATCACCCAAGAGAGACCCCAGCCACAATGGTTACCAAGTCAAAGGTGGAAAATTGCCTACAAAAGCCATGTACTTTGGAAATTGCCCTTCCCCTTTCTAGAGTTCCATCCTTCTTCTTGATTATCCCTTGGTCATTATTTCGTAAGTCAGATGAAGGCAGCATTTGGTCTGAGTCAGTACTATTGGCCTCGGGTGAATACTTGTTTGGTTGGGGAAAAATTAGGAGGCATTTTGACAACTCTTTCATTTCTTCATGCTCCTCTTGGATTTTAATTTTCAGCCAACTGGTTGGTGGATGGTGAGTTTGCAACTCTTGCTTACTAGTGACAACTGGAAGTATGAAAGTATTATTGTGACAGCAGCAGGGATGTTCCTAAGAGGGAAACAACTAAAAGTGGAAAAAATTGAAGATAGGACAACAGAAACAAAGCCCTTATGTTCCTGGCTGAGAACAGGAAACTGAGAAAATAAAGAAGCTCGCTCTCGTGGGAAATAGCATCTTATGCTGCTGCATTTTTCTGTTCCTGTTGAGTTGAAAATATAGAACTATGATCCTAAAAAACCTTAGTTATTTAGTCTTGGCTAATGCATCGTGATAGCAAACTCGGGATTAGTTTCAAAATATAGACCAAACAATGAAGAGTCTGAAAACCATAGATGCGTCAGTTCAATTTTTGTATTACTTGACTCCTGCTGTGCATCAAATTACCTGTGTTCTCCATAAGGAACAGCTCATACTCTGGACTTCTAGTATTACTTCAAGAAGTAATGTAACAGAAAAATCAATCATAATAACCATGCTATACACATAAAGTTGTGAATTCTCCATCTTTGAGGTTATTCAGTACCGTATTAAATATGATGCTGAAAAACCTGCTGTAACTTCAAAGTTGCAGTGAATTTCAAGTGGGCTTTCAATGGAGGTTGTCTGAGATCACCTCGTTTCCAATCTAAATTTATGCTACTGTGATTCTACATTATCTTTCTAAGGCCTTTATATTTTATTTCTCAATAAAGTAACAATTTCACACTTCAAAACAATTCTTGATTTAAAATTGCAGTACAATTTACAGCTACTTTGGTACCAAAATCTGCTGTCTCTCACTTTATAATTTGACAATTCTTCATTATAATAATCTTCAAAATGGTCCAGACTGGCAAGCAGAACAATTAGCCCTCTGGTCTCTGGTTGGTGCTTGCATGTTTCCATTTAGCAATTCATAGAGGAGACTAAACTAATAGACATGCATACACAGCTGCTATCTCATATCCAGCTGAGGCTAAACTCAGTATGATTTATTTAATTAAAAATCCTGCTCTGCTAATATCAGACTGTCTTTTCACTTGACCAGACCACACAGATGCGCTGAGTTCTTATTGGAGAGCTAGTGTGTGTTTCTGTTTACAATGAGTGTAATAATGTGTCAGCTAAAATTAAACACATTGATATGCGAGTGAGGTGTGCAGGTTGCATGTGCAGGATACCTGCAAGGAGGGTAGAAGGTAGTGCAGGTTTTCCTCAGACAGAAGAGCACAGGATCTGTAGCAGCTGCTGAAACCAGGAGCTTTTAGTCAGTGTCCCTGTTGTGGATAGCTGTTCCATCAGTTAGCAGCTCAGAGCAACTCGAGCATGCTTGATGTGCGTAACCAGTATTTTGCATTTCATGTCTTTGACCTGCATGCTCTGTTAACTGTACCTTCCACATGCTGTTCACCCTCAGTTTTAATGTCCTGTTGCAGGAAGAAAGAAAGGTTCCTCCTCCTGTACCAAAGAAGCCCCCAAAAGGAAAATTCCCTATCACGAGAGAAAAATCTCTGGACCTACCTGACAGACAGCGACAAGAAGCCAGAAGAAGGCTAATGGCTGCCAAGAGAGCAGCCTCATTCCGGCAGAATTCAGCCACAGAGCGTGCAGACAGCATCGAGATATATATCCCAGAGGCTCAAACCCGGCTTTAAAGACAGAATGCTGCAGAGTTCCTTTTTTAAACAAAATGCTTGTACAGTTTGTCACTTACCTGGTAATTTTTGTCTCATTCTCCCCACTAAATATGCCCTTGTTGTTGTGTTCTTTGTGCCATAAGCACAGTGGAATGCTTTTGGTTTCCTCAGAATTTGCTGAGCTCACCACAAGAACAACTTCTTTTTGTATTTGTCTGACTTACAATCAGCTACAGTGGATAGGGCTTGTCAAGACATGACTTATCCAAGAGATTCTCAGAGGACAACAAGAAACACCTCTTGAGATGGAACCCAGCTTACTTTTTTGTTATTTATATTTTTATAAAATGTGTGAGATAAGAAAAACAAACTACAAATGGGTGCATCTCACCATTCACTAGAGGCATTAGCTAATCCAAGTAGAAGGTGCTACAAATGTAAAGAGCAGGAAAGAAAGAACCCATTTATCTCTCTGACCTTCAGTTTCTCTTCCTAGAACCTAGCTAACTTATTTATGCCAGTCTTCTCATCTTTCTTACTGCAAAATAACATTAGGCTTCTCATATCATGTCAAGTTTCTGGAGATTAACAGGGATATCCAGCCACTAAAACTCCAAAGTTCATCAGGAACCAAGAAGCATACAAGTCTGGTGGTGGTGGGAATGTCCACTGAGAAATGCTTGCTGTTAGCAGTGTAACGACACTCTGACACCTAATCAAAATTATAATGCAAGAGGACTTGAGTGATGGGTGAAAGGAAAATGGAAGCCTTAAAAAGTTAGATCTTCTGTAGCAAGATGTGTAAAGAAAAAGTTATACTCGCTCCTTTGGAACGCTCATTGCTTTTCTAACAGTTCTTTTATGTGTTAACAATTAATTTATAAACCTTCTGTCTCTCATTTCAAGAGCTGAGCTACATGTAATATTTTAAATTCTCAAAGTGTTATATCAATTGAGTTTCCAGAGTATCCTTGAGAAAAAAAAATCTTGCTTGTTTAAAATGCCAGTTGTGATGTTGTAAACAGTTTAAGAAATATGAATGTGAGTGGTAACTATATCTAAGTTTAAATGGTTATGTTAAGGTAAAGGTGAACTGTGGTTTACAGTTGTATTTTCTTTTGGAAATATTTTTCTATGCAGTATCATTTATGGCAAGAATAAGCTTCTTGCTTGCTTCAGACGTAAAAAAAAAAAATTCAAGTCAAGAGAAGAGTGCTTTCCAGCCATGGAATTTAAAGAAAATAATATCTTTTCAAGCCTTGCATTGTCAGAAGAGAGAAGTGGCAACTACTACAGTCAAGAGGCTTTAATTTAAACAAATTAAGGCAGAACTATTCCATTTCACCTACCTTCCAGAGCTAACTGAGCAACCCAGCACTTAGAAGTCTTCAGGTGAAGACGCAATAAGATGAGTAACTCGCTGCCCCCATTCCCAGGTTTCTATCCCAAACATGACTGGTCCAAGCAGCCTGAAACCAGTGAGACAGGCAGCCCCAAACACCATGTCCCCTCATTACCTGCTTTAACAAATGCAATGTATTTAGCCATAGGCAGAACAGCTATTTAATTATACTTGAGCACTTTGGTTCTTCACCTGATGAGCACTTTAAGTCCAAATCCCACGCACCCTGCAGCCTGACGGATGACTGAAAGGATGAAGTGTTGTAGGTTATGCAGATCTGACATAGCTTCAAATCTGATTTCTCTTCCTTTGTTTTTCCTTTTCTTTGTCTTTTTCCTATCATGTGTAGTACTAAGCATGAGTTCTGTCTTTGGAGCAAAGCTGATAAAGCATGTGTAGCTTCAAGATATGGATCTGTAGAGGTGAAGTTTTAAGAAGTTTCTGTGTGGAGAAAACCCTGTAAATTGAGCCTGATATCTGGTATGTACTTTACCAAATAGCCTTAAAACTATATTTGGAAGCAAAAACCAAGACGAATGTATATCCTTCAAAAATGCAAAAAAGAAAAAAAAAAGTCCCTGAAATACAGACAAAAACATTGTATTTCCTATCCCTCATATTTTCAAGGCATTTTCTATTAAGGACAGAGCTGAATCCTGGGTAGTGTACAATACTGATGCAACTTCTGGTATTTGTGGTACCAATTTAAATACAAAGGCACTTGCAGACATTGGCCTCTTTAGTCTTGAAAACTGGTATCTTATTTGAAGTGGGGATGCTAATTAGAAACATCCCCACAAAACTGAAGACAGTGGCTTTCCAAGATTTAAGAAATTTAGGATAAAAACACACCTCCCTAATACATACAGATGGCAGCTGATTAATTTTATCTCATTTTTCCTATACGCTTCAAGGAGAAATCACATATGACATACTCATTTGAAAACCTCCATCTGCTGCAGCATGTCATGCAGTTAAGGCAAGTTGTATTTGATCCTGCCAATAATCAGATTTTATAAGGGTAAATTTTAAAAGCAATCAATGGCACATAAATTTAGATCCCATCTGACCCAAGCTGACTTGGAGAAGTCCATATAATTCTTTAATTTTAGAATCATATTTTGATAGGGTTTTTGGTGTGTTAAAATTTCATTGGATGTTCTCAGCAAAATGAAGGCCTGTGTGAATGACAACCAACCCTGTATTTTATATTCACTATGCCATCATTATTATAATTAGAAAATTTTCACTATAAGCTTTGGGTATCTGTGATTTCTGTTTGTTCTATTTTTGTTTCAAAAAAAAAATGCCTACTGAAAAACCTGATAATATGTTATCTGTACATGTTACATTTCAAAGTGCAATATATTCTTATACAGGTAACATTCTATCATTTAAAGGCAAATAAGCCATTTCTGTTTACATATTGTACATGGAGTTAGTTTAGAAAAATAGCATTATGCTTATCATACTTGTGTTGCAAATGAATCAAGGTAAAATTGCTTTAGTCCATGACATGAGAAATACAGAATGTGGTATCTTAATGGACATAAATATACAGATTGCAATCTGACCTCCCCATTGCAAAAATAAAATTCAGTTACGAAAGCAAGGTAGGAGAAATATAAATAAGCATAAATATAGGAAGTAGCAGGCTTTCTACTAAGAGACATCATGATGCAGAACATGACAAAGTAGTCTAGTGTTTAATTGAACACTAATTGGACTGATATTTTTTTCAACTAATGAAAATTATAGGAAGTATCTGTTCATTTCGTTGTTGCCTGCAAAACACAAGTATAATAAACATAATTATGAAAATATAAATAAAGAAAAAGACCCAAGTGGTAAAATTGCTTTTTTTAAAAAATTTCAAATTCTCTGTAAATTGCTGAAGTACATTATTTTATTATTATTATTTATTATTTTATTTTGACCTGATTAGAATGACCTTTGGCAGTGTGCAAAATCTAATAATGTTGTATGGTTTAATACTAAAAAAAGAAGAAATTTTAAGTCATGTTTTAGTCTTGTCACAATGTTAGATTTGAGCCCAATCAGGAAAAAATTAAAGTGTGCATAGGAAGGTGTGTGGATTTCATACATATATATGTATATATATGTATGCATAAATATGTATATATATATGTGTAATACTTTTCATATCATGGAAATTATTTGTTTTAAAATAAGGCCATATCCTGCTGTATCAGTAAACTAGTACTGTAGTATTATCTTATTCTGTGCTCCATCTAGTATGAAGTGGAGGAATGTTTGGTCCTGAAAGGAAAAGAAGTAACAACTATGAGATGATGATCCATATGTTATCTTGTAACTCCTCATGCCCTACTGGAGCATTGCCCTCGAGAGGCTCCGTGGCATTTTCAGGCAGTGCCACTGCTCCATGTCAGGTCATCCTGACGCAAGTCCACCCCATTCCCTCTGTGCCCAGAGCAGTGGACCTACAGGTCAGCCTATCTCAGTCTTGTGCCTGCCCAGTGTGGTGGCAGTGGGTTTGATGGTCTCCTTGGCACTGGTGGCAGGGACGCACTGGAGGTTGACCCATTGGTTGCGTATGTTAATTTGAGATCTGAAATTATTCTGGCAGCCCTGGGTGTTGAGCTGCCTGCTGAAAAGCTGCAAAATCCTTCTGTTTGGAGCTTCAGTATTGGATAGAGAGCTCGAAAGAAATGTGAAGCAGCCCTGTTCCTGTTTGCAATGTACTGGTAGCACTGGCAAACAGTGTTTGAAGCAAGGAATATCAGCAAACCCCTTAATGTCTAAAGAAGTGCTTCCAGATGTGTGACAGGTTGATGCTTAGGTTTGTATAGTGCCTTTCATTCAGAAGGATCTCCAAGCACTTTATTACCCAGCACACAAATGCCAGGCTGGGCAGCAGCTGGGGCTGCTCACTCTGGCCATAGCCTGGTAAGCTGGCATAGAGGGATGCTGGAGGCTCTCCCACCCATCCCCACTCTGCTGAGGAGTTTCCTTCCACATCACCCTCCCAGTGCCCAGGAGAACCCTTGTGGTCCAAGCCTGTGCCAAAGAAGAAGGGAAGACTCACTGAACCAAGAGGAAGAGCTAGGCAAAGTAGAGATGAGGATAATGCTCATACCAGCCCTCCAGGGCATAGACAGGCAAGAAAAGCATCAAATTAAGTTTCAAGAATAATCTCTGCTTGAGCAATCTCTGCTTGAACAGAAGCTCATGACCATGACAGTGAGGGTCCCTGCCATGGAGGGAAAGAGACCTGGCTGGTGCATACATGGGAGCTGATGGCCTGGGATCAGGGATCTCAGCCAGCCTCTTCACCACCTTCCTCACAGGAGAGATCCATCTACACTGAGGGCTGCACAATCTGCCTTCCCATGTGTTGTAACTTTCTAGTGCCCTGTTCTCTGCCCTAGTGTGACCTCTAGCCAAGCGAGCTCAAGGGGAAACAGAGGCGACAGGACTTAGGCTTAAGCTGTGGTTTGGTTTCAGCACCTACTTTGCTGAGGCTCAACTCTAACCCTAAGGGTTCTTGCTATGGCAGAACAAAGGGGCACCTCCCTTTGCATTGGCAGGAACAGGAAGTGAGAGGCAAACAGTTCACACTGCAGGTAACAGAAAGAGGCTACATACATACATGCATATCTGTGTAACATTTTTTGGTGTCATGATCCCAGATGGCTGTAGCAGGTTCACTGCCTGGTGCAGCTCCACGGCCCATCTGCAGCCAGGCAATGTCATCACCTCCAGGGACCATCTTTTGGGAACAGCTGTTTTATGGCATGCTCATACGCACAAGCAGCCTCCTGGTGGGAATGAAACCCTCTGTATGCACAGAAATTGCTTAATTTATCTCTGAAATGCAGCTACCTTTATGGTGTAGCACTGCAGCTGTTTAACTGCATAAGAGACTGTTGATGAAAATTGAAATGGAAATTTGCCCAAAAGAGAATTTAGCCAGCATATTTAGGCTGATTCATCTCTTAACGAAATAAAATTCTAATAGCTGCAAGAGGCCACAGCACTGATGATATCTAAAAAATACATTCTGGATTCCTTCTCATTAAATGCATATCGCATTTCATAAATTATGATCCCAGAAGAAGATTCCATGTTCATGATCACACCTTGCTATACATGCATGTTTCTCCCATTACCCTTCATTGTTGAAACAGAACAAGGCTTTGGAAGTCAGATCATAGATAATAGAAATTACTATGTTTATGTGGCTTGCTCCTTGACCAAGCAAACAGAACAGGTTTCATCAACTGGCAGTTTAATTCTCTATTTCACTAAGGCCAAATGGTTACTTTTCTAAATTGGTTTTGCTGAACAGGATTTTTTTACTGCTCTTGTACAAAACCATGAATATTTTCACCTGATCCTAAATATGGGGCAGTTTTATTTGAAGACATGGTTATCATTCACCAGCACAGCTCAATAGCGGGGATTTCTCTTCTTCCCCTTCCTCTTCTTTCATTCAGCACAACATTTACCATTCCTAAAGCTGAACTGTCACACGAGTTTCTTATTTGTGAGATGAATTAACACAAAGCTTTGGGCTAAGGTTTGGCCTCAGTTGTATTCACATCAGTGCTAAGAAACTGAAATGAGAAAGAAATGTCAGATTCAGATCAGTATAATTCAGACCTGGCTCAAAGTCCTGCTGTGCCAGGAAGGATAAGCTGCTTGATGTAGCGAGTACTACTTTGCGATTACTTTGCAGGATATTGTTTTTCCTTTCAGGTAGATCACAATCAATCAGAGGGCTTAGCAGCAGGTTCAAGTCTCTGACAAGAGTCTTCACAAAGAAATAGCAGCTTTGTAATTACCTGTGGAATCCACATGCTCATATCCTTACTTTGATTTACCCTTTGGAGGTTTAATGGTATGATCATCTCATTTTAAAAGGGCTCAGCGTGTATGTATTCTTTAGTTCAATTTATATATTAATTTCCTGAATTAAAAAATTTTCCCCTTTAAGTAGCCTGATTTACACTGCTCTAGAACTGTTCTTTCTTGAAGAAAAAACACTCCGACTGTGCGGGATTTTCTGTACAGAGATAAAAATCATAGTTTCATTTACCATGTGACATGCCAAAATAATAAAGTGTGGCCTAAGGACTAAATTAAATGCCTCCTATAGAATTTAAAGGAATGTTAGAACCAGGAATCTAGNNNGTTGTTTAGTTAGCATTAAAAGTATATATAAATAGATATAAATATATATACATAAGAGATCATATCAACAATGAGGATGAACTGAGTGCCAAATATTCACCATATGTATAAAGCTACACTTCACTAGAATTAAACTATTTTATGTAATTCTCTTTCTCATGCTTTTATGGTTCTTTTGATAAATTCTATTTAGTAGCATGCAGGACACCTGAACTGAATGTATAGTATGTTGTTTCATTGCTACAATAATTTCTTGCTTCTCAGTAGTATCTTCTTTACCAGAATGTTTTTTGTTAGTTCGAAAACATATCTGAGGATTGTTTTATTATTGAGTTATTCTTTTTCCACGATTCTCTATTCATCTCCAGCTGATTGTAAGAAAATGTGCTTCACTATTTTGCCCCGTGGCTCTTTTATGAAGCTGCCTCTTTCAATTGGTTTATGTATTGCTTATGTTCATCTCCTGTAAATAATTCTGCAATTAAATTTTTTGAGAAAAATAGAGTGCACTCTTTATTACATTCTCAATTTCAGTTAGCTTATAACATGCCATCTCAAATCAGACAATTTATTACCTTAGACATATAGCCTTTTGAATGTCAAGAAACTGATTTTCAATAAAATAATTTTGATATATAATTTTGAATTTAAGGGAAGGCATTTAAAATCTAGATGAATTTGCCAGGTAATGTAATCAGCTTGATAATTCTATCTATGTGTTTTGATTTATAGTACTATAGGTATGGAATATCATGCACTGTTTTTGAATCAGATCACTGCGCATAAGCAGAAGGGTTAACAGCCACTTTTGCATCTAAAACATCTGAAATTGAATGAACTGTAGGCAGTCATTACTGGGCAGAAGTAACTCAAAGAATTTGTTTTAGAATGGTGAATCCTGGAGCATCTCCATGTTTCTCATAGCTAAAAAGAACTTGTAGCCCACGTGATGTTCTTCCATTCTTTCCAGGGCAGACAGGTCTCCTTTTGGGAATGGCTTTAGCATCTCAGCAGAAAATTTGATCAAGCCACAGTCAGCATGAAACAAAGATGTTTGGAGTCTCTGAGTCTAAATAAAGGAGTTACCAGAAATACTACAACAAATATTAATTTATTTTGCTGAGTTTCTTGAATCATTGGATTTTTATTGCCCATGGTATTGCTACATTTTGGAGCCCTAGCTATGGACACAGACAGCATCACACATTTACAAAATGAAAAGATTTCCCTCAACACATAGAGTTTACAACTCAGCCATTAGGTGAAGAACAACAGATAGGCAGATGCAAGAGAGAAACTGAGGGGAAAAGTGAGGTGCTATTAATTAAAATTAAGAGTGGTGGGTGCAGCATTCCAGCAGCCCATCAGCTGTCAGTTGTTTCACAGCCATCAGAAAAAGAGAGGATAATGATGTAGGTTGGAAGATACCCTCAGGGATCTCTTCTGAACATGGAGGGAGTCCAAGAAAAATGTTTGTTTTAAAATTTAACATAAAGATGATAAATTTTGGCATCTAGAATCAACTGGATTTGGAATTTGACATCTCTGTAATTAATGAATGATGCTAAGTACACCACAGACAGGTGGTATCAAAAAATCTGTGAAAGATCTTGGCAGTAAGACCAGTAACATTAAAGATTCGGTGCTTTGCTTGCTCATTATTTGTATAAAGGAATTTTCATATTTAATATGGGTGGCTCAAAATTTTCCTTCTTTATGTCAGTAGTTCTAATGAAAATTAAACTTAGAGAGAGAGGTCATTAGAGCAGCTTAGTGTGGCATTTTGTCTGTCTCCCAACAGCAGATGCTATGACCTAGATTATCACTCATAGCAGCCTTGCTCACTTGCAACTGAAATTCTGATAAAATTTAACTTCTGTCAGCCATCATAAATTTCCCTAAAATAGGGTGGTCTCTTCTGCAATCTGGAAAGATTCTCAGGACTAACAAGCAAGCTGCTCCTCATACAATAGCATTGCAGATGGTAGCATGTCAGCCCTCATATTACAGACATACCCATATAAACAAGGACAGTCAATGTTGATGAACTAGTGAGGGAGGTCAATAAAGCTGGAGCATAGATGTGGCAGATTTTATTTCAGTTGTTGAACCAAATAATCAGGTGCAGAGTACATGTTCTGGTATTAGCATATTTATTCTAGTAGAACAGGACTGACACTGGCAGTGGGTTTGGGGAAGGCTGCCACTGTTTTAACTGCGGCAGCACAGTGTGAAGTCTTGAAGTGTGAAGTGTGAAAATCTTGAAATGTAGACAAGTGCCACACATAACCTATTGCAGCCCCAACACAGTTCCTGGATTGATTCTGCTGTCAGATTTTAAACAATCAATTTATAAGTACCTAGAGGATAACACGGTGATGAAAACTAGCAGCACTGATTTGTCAGCATCCTGTGCTGTAAACCGGTTTGAATTTTCTTTGGCCTAATGGTTTAGGTCAAAACAGCAGGCTGTAGATCTTCACTTTGTTGAGGCTTTTGGTGCAGTTTCAATGTAACATTTTTATATAAAACAAGAAAAAAATGTCATCAACACAAAATTGCTGTGAAACAAAATCTAATGCAGCTGTAGAAAAAAAACCCTATTTTAAATATATATCTCCTTGACTCATTATCCGATTGTGAAAGAAGAAGAGTTTTTGACAACTTTGCTGATTTACTAAAAAAAAACCAAAAACATTCACTGATCATTTGATACAGACCTGGGAGTGGTTACAGATGCCACAAGGGATATGATAAAAATTCACAGCAATTACAAAAAGCTGGATACACCTTCTAAATCTAATGTGACTGAAATTCAGTGAGGAAAAAGTACAAAATGCCATATCGAGGAAGATTTGATCAAGATCAAATGTGAAAAAATATCCATTTCAAAAAGAAGTACAGCAAGGAAGACGTGGTCTATGATAGATCACAACATAAATGAGACTCAACCTGATGCTAAATCACACGCTCCTAGGGGGAGTCTAATAGTGCATGTATTAGCATATCATTAAATTGATGTGGCTTAACAAATTATCATGCTGTGTAATCATCCATGTAAACACAATCTCAAATCATGGCACACACACATTATGGGACTTGACATTGCAGACTAAGCTCAAACAAATTACCCATGGAAGAGAGAAGTCTTCAGATCCATTAAAATCAATCTCCAGTATCAGAGGCACAGACAGGCCTCTTCCACCCAGACTCTTCCACAGCCACTGCATTTTGCTGTGTGTCAGGCATCCAAGGACTTTTAACAGTCCTTTCTACCCAATCCCTCTCTGAGATGACAGAAATTATCCTCTGACTCTCATGCAAAGGCTCAAACACAAAATGTTAACAAGTGAGACAGGCAGAAGTGTTTCAGCAAATCTCTACTTAACACTGAATGACCAAGTCTTCAGTCATGGCACTGAGAAAGTGGCATGAAAACCATTGCCTCTTGTCCTATTGCTACATGCCCTAGTAAACAACCCTTCCCCAGATTTCCTGTAGGCTCCCTTCAGGTACTGGTAGGCTGCTATGAGGTCACTTTGTAGCCAGTCAGCTTGCAAAGGAAAGAATCTGAGCCTTTTGTGAAAAAAAAAAAAAAGGCCTTAATATCAAATGAAGGAGTTTTAGAAAATTTGTGATAGTGGCCTTCTGGAATGTTGCAACTAAGGGAAAAATCAAGGGGCCATTTCTGCCCCACAGAGGGGTAACATCACAGAAGCAATTTACATGCTCACCAATATCTCCTAGAAAGTCCTAGTCCTTGTGGTTGTTGCACACTAACTTTTCTGTTTAGGAGTTAGCTATTTATACAGCACATCCAGAGGGATTGTGTTTTTTGCTTATCAGAAGGACATCACTGCCATACTGGGCTCATCTTCTTCCTATTGGACATCATCATACTAACCCCAGGTGGACAGTGCGTAGGTCAATGGGATGGAAAATAATGGCAAATCAATTCAGAAACAGATCCTTGATGAGTACATGGTAATAGACCACTTCAAACAAATTTCAAAAAGGAAATTAGCTTTGGTAAAAAAATCAAGGATTCCAAGTATTAACAAGTGACATAAGCCCAGTGGTAACAGAAGTGATAAATCATTTTTACTAGATAGGAAGTAAGTCATGGGTGAATGGTAAGGAAAGCAGATGGATGTTATGCTTTGGGGTTTAAGTATGTCAAAGTAAATTTTGTAAAATATTTATAAATTTATGAAGTATTGACAACATCTTAGAAAAAAAAGGAGGTATTTAAAATTGTATGAGTGCTTATATATTTGTATGAGTTTATGTGGCTTTGTATGTGTGTTTGTGTATATATACATATGTATTTGTATATGTATACATATATATATATACAAAACATTATTTATATTTATCCACACAGAAATAAAAGAAGAACAACTGCTAATTCTATATGCATTTACTTACTTAAAATGGCAAAAAATTGTATTTTATTTGGTTTGTGCCTGTCTGTATCTCAGGACAAAACCATTCACTTGTCTAACTCAGGTAGAGAGGACACTGAGAAGAATCTTAGAATCATAGAAGCATTTGGATTGGAAGGGACCTTAAAGATCATCTAGTTCCAATCCCCCTGCCATGGGCAGGGAAGGATAAGGAAGAGAAGGATGAGGAGAACTGGTCTGAGGAAAAGAAAAATCTATAGATCAACACAAAAATAAATCCTGTATTTTTTATTTCCTGTTAATAATGAATATGTGATTATTTTAGCTGAATTGAAACAGAATTTTTCTGTAATTCCACTTCAAGGTGAAAAAGTGGGAGATAATTCATACTACCTATCTGTTTCTGCAGCCACATCCTAAATCAAACACAGTCATACATACTGTGCCAGAAATCAGTCTGTGCATAAGATGAGATAATTCATGCACTTTGACACTTTCCAGCTCAAATTAGGACACATAGTTACAGTGTTTTGAGACAAATCACTGCATAACATGTTCAAGATCTTTCAATCCTCCACTCAGATTCACTCCATTCTCCCAAGATAAATTTTTCAAAAAATACATTTTATCAGTTGACTTATTTAAAGTGACATGGAATAAGCAAATAAAAGCATCCTCATTTGTAATAATTACTAAGAAGCTGCAATGTTTCATCAGATTTTATATTCTAAATGTAGTAACCAAAGAACAAAATTGCCTAATACCTGGAGATAAATGTGAATCTCCATCCCTTCAGCCAGAAGGGTCATTTAAGGTCATGTATGCACCAGCTGTGACAGCACATCTGAAGGGCAAGGTCTCTGTGTGCAGCCTCTCCCAGCTTGCTTATCTTCAAATATCAAAGCAAAATAAGGGTAATCAAAACACTGTTATAAGTCAGGTGTTGCAAAATTCTCCACAGAATTTGTTCTGGAGGGAAATGGGGTGACAGAAGGAAAGGAAGAGGTTTGTGCAGAGGAGAACCCATGGACATAACAGTAGCACTTCAGGGCCACTTGAAAGACTTGCCATGAGAATCCTCCGAGGCATGTTTACCATCTGTGATGTCTTTCACTTTCATGGCATTTACCTTGTGAAACCTAACAGATGGTGACCCTTCCTTGACTTCTTTCTGGGAGCAAACTTTTTTCTTCTGGAAAGCAGACAGCAGACCTGGCGAGTTACCTGCTTAGTATTTGTCTTTATTGTTACAAATGAAATATCTTTAAATATCTTCCATGATGATCTGTCTTATTACCTACTTCAGATGCCTCATTTGGACCACTGACTTTTCTGAAGAAAGATTAAAGGCTTCTAGTGAAGCTGCTGTTGTATTTTCCCCTATGAGGAAAGGTCGCATGAGTTCAGCGACAAGATGAGTGATAACGCTGAGTCAATTCATGCAAGGGTGTAGTTTGCAAGGTAAAATATACGGGGAAAATCATTCCTGAGGAAGTGGGTGGGAGATGTCAGAGATGGATAGGAGGGAACAATAGATGGTTTTCAGTCACAAGCTGATTTCCAGTTGCTAAAAATGAAAGGTGATTATAATAGGATCCTACTTGCGATAATTCTTCTTGCATTAACTTACACTTCTCCAGGGACTTTGGATTTTGGAAAACACAAGAAGGACTGACAGCTCTTTCACTCCTTGTCACACCACTGTTCTCCCTCTGCTAACCTGCCCTCCTTTCTGAAGCTCTCTGAATAGCTGTTATTCCCTTTGCTCTACACACACCACTAGGGTCCTGGGAGTTTCTTCCCTGTTCAGCCCTGGTTAAAAGAAAATCTCTTTTGACTCCTCTTGCTTTATTTTACCTTGTTCTGGAAGTAACCTCAATGTTTCTTACGTTTAGCTTACATAAAGGCATTTGGGATCCATGTGTCAGCAAGCTGAAAAAGCCATTGCTACCATGAAATACAAAGCCCCTGCTGAGACCATAGAATGATTTAGATTGGAAGGGATCTTAAAGATCATTAAGTCACAACTCTCCTGCCATGAGCACCTCCCACCAGACAAGAGGTTGCTCAAAGCCCCATCCAGCTTGACCTTGAATATACCCAGGGATGGGGCATCCACAACTTCTGTGGGCATACTCTTCCAGCATCTCACCACCCTCACAGAAAAATGTTTCTTCTTGATATCTAAAATAAATCTACCTTCTTCCAGTTTAAAGCCATTAACCCCTGTCCTATCACTACATATCCTTGTAAAAAGTCCTTTTGTGTCTTTCCTGTTAGGGCTTCTTTAGGTACTAAGAACATCAATATGAGGTCTCTCCAGAGCCTTCTCTTCTCCAGGCTGAACAGCCCCAACTTTCCCAGCTTGTCCTCATACAAGAGGTGCTCCAGCCCCCCTTGTGGCCCTTGTTTGGATCTTCTCCAAAAGGTTTACACCATTCTTGAGCTGCGAGCTCCAGAGTTGGAGGCAATGCTCCAGGTGGGGGTCTCACACCAGGGGAACAGAGGGACAGAATCATCTCCCTCAATCTGATTAAACCAGTATAATAAACTAGTACAAATGTGATTCTTTCACCCTTCTGTTATGAAGGAAACTTAAAAATGTACAGATTGAAGGATGCCTTGGAGGAGGGTCGTGTGTAGGCACTGAATTCTTCAGTTCTTTCTGACTTTGTCAAATGGGAGGGCAAAAACATTTGTCAGTCCCATTTTGCCACTCTGGAAAGTGCAAGAAATGACAGGGATGTATAATATCTCCTTCCCAGTCTGTCCTCCTGATGTCTTCCTGAAGGTCCACAGGCTGTGCAAAGGCAAAGGCTGTGCCCTCCCATTGTCCCCATCCGCACTGCCCCTAGCAGAATGAAGAGGAGCCTCTAATGAGTAGAATGAGCCTCTAACAGGCTCAGCCAGCCCTCCTGAAAATGGGAATTTCACAAGTTTATACTGCCACCCGTTGCTCTGTTTGAGCACATTTTTTGCGCTGGAAGTGATAGCGAGTGCCTGAACAGATTTCATTTGCAACAGCAGCATATTTCCCTTGCTAGAGTCACAGCCCTCCATCATAGCAAACAGATATATTTTGGAATAACTGGCTGTGAAGTGTGTCTGAGTAGGTTAGGATGAGAACGTTTCCTCAAAGGCACAGTGTGATCAGGCTGTGGAGCCACTGGTTCTCTTTCCAGTGCCTACTGCTTATCAGCCCAAGATTTGTCCCTTTGCCGCATAGCTTTTGTTTGCAGATGTTGTCATCATGTTGCAGCGATGCAGAGAAGAAAATCCAGGTCTATATAACCTTTGAGGCTGAAAACAAGATACATTATCCCATGTGATGGAAGCAACTGCACCTACAGGGCAGGTGCAATGGGAGCTATAATATTAGGAGCTGTAAAACTCCTATGGCATATAGGAGTATGTATAGTAGTACATACACATTTTGAATATGTCTCTGTATATGCATCTATAGAACATATAGCTCCCAGGAGCAATGGGAGATGTAAGACTCTTATACAATGGAGTGAGAAGCAAACTACATTTGGGACTCTGTTGGTACATCCAGACCATCAGTGTATGCTGCTGTAATAAACAAATCTATGTTTTTCTGTAAACAGGTCTCGCAAATAAAAGCATTAAAACCACGTCTCAGCAGTCAGTGCAATGCAAAGCATCCTCAGTTAGGTTGATTTCACTCTTTTTCAGTTTTAGGGATTTCAGCCTGCAAAAAATTCCTTGCACCATGTGTTATTGAAAGAACATAGCTTTAATTTTAATTTGATTGTCTCCTTTCAGCTGTATCTGCTACAACTGCATGCATAAGGTTTGCATCTGTGTACACAGATACAAACACATACACAATTATGTGAAACTTAACAAAATGCCTCACAAGAATGAGCTAAAAGAACATAAACTGATTAGTTTATTAAAAAAAAAAAAAAAGAGGTATCCAGCCCACCCACTCTAAATTCAAAAAGCTGGCATGTGATCTGATTATTATAATCAATATTTTGCCAGGAGGAACTCATCTTAATCTAGCAAGGAAAATTGTAAGAGTCTCTCAAAAAAGGAAGCCAGACTATTCCAAACTTCCAGAAAAGGCATGCATTATAAGATTGAGATTAGTCATTGGAACAAGTGCTAATAAAAGCAGCTAATTCTTCATTTCTTTCAGCCTTCAAAAGCACAATAACTGGCTTTCTGAAAATAAGCATTAGTCAAGCTCAAGTGACGATGCCTGATAAAGTAAGGACTGTGTGAACACTAACGGTCTGTGATGTGCCGGAGATTAAATTACATGCTTTACTGATATCATCTATCCTTAAATGTTCTGAGCAAATACAGCACTGTACTTTTTTTTTTTCCAGTTTAATTATCAGAATTCAGCAAATTCACATTTTTCTTCTTCTCCTTCTCATGTTTTTCTTCGGACAACAGGGAGACAATTCTCACGTTGCTGTCCATGATAGCTTTGCTATTTTCTACATTTCTAAAGCTTGACAAGAAACACAATCCATTTTATGACCCCTTGACACTAATATGGCATTAACACAAGCAATAACCAGGGCCATTGTATTTATCACAGCAAAGTCTACAGACATGATAGACACTCACTGTGTGCCTGCTTCAGTCGCAGGCATGTGGGATAAATGACAAGATTTTAGGAACTCCTTGGGTGCTTCAGATTTCACTTTAGTTCTACCAACAAATACTAAAGATGTTTAAGTAAATGCTTGCTTTAAAAGCTTGCTTTTTAAATTGACCCAGTAGGGGAATTTTAGATCTGCAGATCTGAGTCATGCATATCCCACACCGGCCTTCTGTCTGCTGTATCTTACCAAGTGGTATTGCTGTAACTATTTCCAAAGCAAACTCCCACTGCATCCTCCATTCCTGAATGATTTCTAGCACTGAGCTTAAATGGGAGAACTGAGTAATATTCTCAAAAAGCATTGAAGTGATGCAAAAACCCAGTGCTGCCACTACCATTTCCCCCTGGTGAGTCATTCTGCAGGTGAGGAGCTGTGCCCCTTATTTTTGTGTCTCCTTCTAAGCAACCTTTTTTCTAGCACCAGACTTTCTGAGCAAGCTCTGATGCTGGCTGAACAGCATTGCCCTCTGTTTTCCAGCAGATAACATTCCTGCATCCTTCTCAGCACCAGAAGCTTGCCAGGTGAAGAGAAGGCATCCACAGCAACTCCACTGTTATTGGGTGTGGATCATGGGGCAGTGGCCATCAGTCACCAGGTGGGGTTGGGGATCCAAGTGCTGGGGAGATGTGTTCCCCCAGCTGAGGGGCATCTGGGAGGGCTAGCAGATGAAAATACTATAGCTTGGATCAAAAAAGTGGCCGGTAGTGCTGTGAAAGGTGATTGTGGATCATGTTAGAAGCCTGCATACCACTAAGAAATACATCCCCACTTCCCTGTTTGGGACTGTTGTCATTATGAAACGTGTAATAAAGAGTTTTCCTCCTCCAGAGGACAGTGTCCAGTTCCCTCTCGGTGAAACAAGCCAGGGCTAGTGGTGACACACGCAGAGAATGAGTGTCATCATCACTTCCTTCTTACAGCCTCTCGGGAGAGCCCTGTCCCTCACCGCCTGGGTCAGAGGCTTTACTCGCACCGCCCCGCCTCTGGCGCCAGGAGGCAGCAAAGGAATAACGAGCAGCAGAGAAAATCTGCAGATTTGGAGGGGGATTTAGGGTTCTTTTCTTGCTGCCTGGATTATTTCCTTGTTTTTTCCTCCCCAGGAGATATAAAATTACAATTTTAATTTTTTTTAACAGAGCTTCACAGGAAAAAAAGAAAATGGTGAGAACTGTGAGTTTCAGACACATTTCTATTATGAGAACTGGAGGCAAGGAGAATTTGTCATAAAGTGACAAATCACATTGAAAGTTTTACAAAAAGGATCAGATCTGTTTGACCAAAACACCGCAGCCGAGCACATATCCAGAAGACAACATCTCATTACATTAATTACCCTTTAATTTCTATCACAGTGACTGTCATTGTATCACAGTGACACTCTGAAAAGGATGCCTTAATCTTTAACAAATGAGATGTATCAAAAAATGCCATTTAACTCAAATTACTTGTTGGAAACAGCACACAACCTCTTCATAAGAACGATTTTCTGAGCACAAACTCAAGAGTCTTGAATATTTACTTTCAAAGAGTAGCCACACCACCTCTGCTATGAAGCTCTTGAAAATTATATTTAATTAAGCTTTTATTATAAAGCTCACTTCTCCGCTGTGCTTGACCTTATTTTTCATAATAATAAATCATGCATTTAACCAGATAGTGGATAAGAATCATAGGGTGGCTACTGAATTTTTGTACATTGCATTTCTTACAAGCTCTTTTTAGATGACATACAGTTGTGAAATTGACTACTCAGTTGTGAAATTGAACTACCACAAGACCTTCCAATGTTCTTGTATAAGAATTTCATCCTCTCACAGGTAATGGTGCAATACACTTTTGGGTGACATGAGGCTCCTTGCCCCCATGGCTGTTGAGGGCTCCACAGACTCTGTCCCATTTACTGCATGCTGTCCCTCACAACCAGATGCAAAACTGCATCACTCACACCTGCCTCAAATCAGATAGTTGAGGAAGGGACACCAAATGTATTTCCTGGTCTGTCTCTGTGGCCCCCATCTCCTGCCTCAAATGGACAATGTCAAAAGGGCTATGGCCCTACAGTTTCTGGCAATGGTACAAGAACCCTCCAGGCTACTGGCTGCTCCGGAAGAGCCTGCACAGACAAATGCAGCCACCAGGCGGAGGTAGAACTGTGTAACCAGAGCTACAACCTGTGTCCCAGTCTGATACCTTCCTTGGGGACCTCAGCCCCTGAAACGCTGCCTCCAGGAGCTGGATGCTACTCCCACACACTTCGCTTTTGAAAGAGTCACAAGATACAACCAAGAACAAGTTCAGTCTGAGGACAAAAGACAAACTAGACTGTTGACTTTTTGTAGACTTTCCTTTCTGAAAGAATTTAACTTGCTTTATTTGGTGGTGCTGTAGTTGTCTTTGTGAGTAATCTCCTACTTTAATTAGAGAAAGTAAAGAGAAACATGGAAAAACAGCGGAGTCTGAATTCCAAAGTTTCAGATTTGAGGGTGCCTCAGGGAATACAAACAGGCAGTATGGGAAGACAAAGCCTCCTGACAATTTGAAGGCAGCTGATCAGAAGTCTTGCTGGCTGTCCATTTAGTCTCACATCATCAACATTAGATGCACAGTGGGGTGCAAATGATAGCACTGTGGGGTGGAAATGTTAGCACTGTAAATTAATCTGTGTATGCCATGGGCCTGTCTCTGCATCTCCAATGTAGCTAAGCCCCATGAGACTAGTGAAGGATATAGAGCATGAGGCCTTGAGGAGAAGCTGAGAGAGCTCAGGTTGTTTAACATGGAGAATAGGAGGTTGAAGGGAGAACTTACCACCTTCTAAAAGTACTTGAAAGGAAGTTGCAGTGAGGTGGGTGTCATTCTCTTCTCACAGGTAACATGTGACAGGATAAAAGGACTCAGGCTGTTCCAGGAGATATTTAGATTGGATATTAGGGAACACTTCCTCACATAAAAGGCTTATCAACCATTGAAACAGACTACCAAGGGAAGTCATTGAATCACTATCCCTGGAGATACTTAGAGAACAAGTAGATGTAGAGCTGAGAGACATACTTTAGTGTTGGCTTTTGTAAGTTAAGTTAACATCTGGACTTGACAATCTTAAAGGTCCCTTCCAATCTAAATAATTCTGATTGCAAGTCATCCCCCATTTGGTGGATTAAGGTCCTCCAGAGCCCTGACAAAGGACAAGAACATGATGGTGGATATCTGTCTCCACTACTTCCTTCTCCCGAGCGATGCTGTTCTCTAACACAGCAACTGTGCTATCAGGTTCCATACCCTGCCATCCTTTGGCAGGTTCTGTCCATGCAGACCATGTACCAGACCACATCTGCAGGAGAGCACTACGCAGGATGCTACATTTGCTATGGATCCCATGAGTTTGGGCAGCTGGTGTAGCTCCAGAATCAGCACTTGTAACCCGTACAGTTCTGCAAGGGTCTGCAGATTAGTCTGAAGACGAAAAGGAGTGTGTAAGTAGATAAAGTGAGAGAGAATGAGTTAATTATATCAGAAGGATAATGCTCTGCTTCTTCCCTGTTCTGTTTCTAATTGTCTCATCTGAATCGATTATAAACCTCCTGATGCTTTAAGCAATCTCTGGCAAGCAGATGGAGAATTCAAGGCAGTTGATGAAGTGCCAACTCCATTAGCTTTGTAGCTGGTGTGTCCTGGTATGCTCTCAGACAAACTGAACAAGCATGGTGGGCTACTGGAGATGCTCAGGAACTCGATGATCTTTGAGGTCCCTTCCAACCCAAACTATTCTATGATTCTATGATTCATGGACTGCTTCCATGGCTCTACAGCTCTCTGGAGCACTTGGTGCAAGAGAATTCAATCTCTTTCACACGGTTCCAATATTGCACGTGGTCAATCAACCATTTCAGAAAAGAACTAAAATCTCTAAGTCCTGAGAGAGAGTGGTAAGAGGGATGTCTCACTTCTTTGATCTTGCCATGAGACCTTGCCTCTGTGCTGTCAAGCATACGCTTATCCCAGCTGCCTCCATTTGTCACAGAGTTTGCTCTGTATCCTATAATATTTTTCCCCTAATGTGATGACAGATCATTTATGGGGACATGAGCATAAACTCACAGAATATTCTGCACCTGAGTGTCAGAAAAGTACCTTCATACCTGAGGTCATTCGTGGTCATTCATGAGGATGGGCTGACAGAGAATGATATCAGACATAGTGAATCCTTGTCACAAGACGTACGTACGGTCCTAAAAGATAGTGACCAAGTTCCTGATATCTCTTGGATTGCAGATCACAAAAAAGATTAGCTTCCAAGAGTCATTCCCTAGAGAAAATACTTTCTCCTCACCAATTAGAGAAGTCAGGGAGGGATAACATTCATAAGTCAGAGTTAGACACCATGAACCCCCTTTCTACCATCTCTTATTCCCAAGAGCCAATTCCTTTCTGAAGACCTCTAGGATCACACCCCTTTTCTCTGCCACTCTCTGACAGTCTAAAGCCAACCTCTGACCATCAATGATGTTTTTCCTAGACCAATCTTTCCTAAATAATGTATCCAAGCTATAATTTTTTCTGTTTCATAGCATGCACTGAGTGAGAAAAATCACAAGCACCAGTCTATTTGTTTCTCACATTAGGTGAACACCCACAGCTAAGCTTACCAAAAACTCCATGATGTCAGTTGTCAAATACACAAGACAAAAATGCTGCAATGTTGGAAAGAAAGGATACAATTTTTCATTTTCCTAGGACAAACCATGCCTTCTTATTAAAGCAAACCTCAAATGCATCGTCTGTGCTTAATTAGAATAAACTTATTAAAATGAACTAACAAAAAAAAGCTGAGGATATCGGGTTAGAAAAAAAAAAATGGCTGGAAATCAATCTTCTCGCAGAGTCTAAGTATACCTTCAATCTTTTAAAGAAATATTTTTTAATGTTATCTTCTTTATGCATTTACTAATTTACAGGGTGGGAAAATGAAAATCAAAGCTGCTTGGGAATGTACAAATAAATAATTTTAATCTATCAATCTCAATTTCTAACTATAATTTGAAAACAAGAATGAAGTAATAAGACAGTAGCAATACTGTGTGAAATCTGTTTTCAAGTAATTTTGGACTTGTTTTCTATCAGTTGTTTGGTTTAATATGGGCAAAAAGTATCATGTACAGAAGCTCTTTCCAAATTCAAAAAAGGGACTTCTGCTCTTCCTTTTTTTTTTTCTGATGCTTTTCTAGAGTATTTCTTCCCCATTAGAAGCAGAAACATTCAACATCACAAATCCCTGCAATTACTTAGTCCACAATGAATGCTACACAGATATTTAAAATTGCCCAAAAGACAATTTAGAATTGTTTCTTTTATGGAGTCAATAATTTCCTCCTTTCTTGTCCATTTTTCTTCTAAAGAGGTTTGCAATGTCAGTACAGAGAAGATGCTCTACATCACACATGAGACATTTGCCTGACAGTCCAATAACTCTACCAGTTTATCTGTCCTCTCAGCTATAGACTCCTCAGATATTGACACTGCTCTTCATACATGGAAATATTCTTATTTTAAATGCTCTCCAATACAAAATGTCCTTGGATTTTTACAGTGCATATTTTCTGTCTTCTACTTCAGACAATTGTGAAAAGTGTGATGTAAATCATCAGTACCACAGCTTTCATGTTCCTCAGATGATGTTTAATGATACCATTACACAGTATCTCATAAAACTGAGGGCATAAATGTTTTTTATGGCCATGGACTTGTATGGGGTCTATTCCATATTTCTTACCAAATTTAGCACATTTCTGCTGAATTAGCTTCTGATATCCTATTACTTATCTGGCAAGAACTCTGGGCTGAAAGCAGACAGAACATCAAGGTAATTATTCCTTCAGGGTTGTCAGCCCCTGGAGAAACATCACTCAGCTGCTGAGAAATGCTAAAGAAGAAATATAGTTAAGGCTTTGCTTGCTGCCTAGCCTAAATTTTGTTTTTTTGCGTGAAGAAGAAATTCTTTTAAGCATTAATTTTACAAGGTCTAAGATTTAGCTGAAAAAGATTTCCTTCAGGCCACTCAAACTGTTATCCTGTCAGCAGGAAAGCAAACACACTACTAACAGAGCTGCCATAGCCTGCTCTGAGAAGTCAATCTTTAAGCTGCTCTCTCTCCATCTTTAAAGTAGTCTTATGCAACCTGACCTGTCAATTCTGAGCAGACCAAACCATAGGAAAGGAATACCAGGGGGAAGATTAGGAGACTGTGGCATGAATATGCTGGGAGAAGGATACCCAAGAGCATTCACATGGCTTTGGTTAAAGGGCTTTCTAAGAGAAAAGGCTGGTAGTTTGGCAGCAGAGGTCTAAGGATGGTGCACAGGGAAGAGAAGAGGTATGGACTGGAGGATTATTTTGGTAGGAAGAGAAAAGATGTTGAGGATTTGTTACTTCACAGCAGTGGATGAGAGGAGAGGTGGACACCAAAGTCAGGTGAGAGGGATTTGAGTATTGGGCCTAGAGGTATTGCAAAAGGGAAAAAGGGAGTAGATGTGACAGGAGTATTTATTAGACAAGTCTGATGACACTGATCATTGTTGATGCCCTTCTGCTACACAGATAAGTACACTCCCAATGCCTTCATCCTGGGCAAGAAGTCACAGACAGTGTGATAGTGCACATACATTTGCAGCACCAGCAGGTTTACTGTCCTTACTGTTGAGTTTATTCCAGCATTAATGTCTTTTGTTGAGTGGCTGCTGCACTGTAGATGGTTAACTTACCATGAGAGTCTAGTGGTGAATGTCTGCAGTTGGCCCGCTGAAGACCTTCATGACCCACCTCATTAATTAAACTATCTTACTGTGAATTTAGTAGTGATTTCTCTGACATTCCAACTGCCTTGAATCTTCTGGGGAAGACCTACACTGAGCTTGGACAAGCAGTGGGCTTTGGATTTTTTCTGATCTCCTCAGCTGTTCATACACCATCACTGCCCAGAAATGATGCCTGAAGACATAAAGAAAAAAAAATTAAAACTATAAAACTTGTCAGAGATTGATTAATCATCCTAAAAATACAATCTACTTAAATTATCAAAGAATCCTTCATCACTATTTATAAATGTCATGGCTAGCTGCTGAAGGTATAATGAGATTCAGTGGCTGGGAGATGAAGCTAAACCAATTCAGACCATAAATAATGCTCTCATTAGTTATCAGTGTGCATACTAACTGTTGAAATAATCTATCAAAGACTGCCCATCACTAAAAAGAATTAAATCAACACAGAATTTTTATTTGATAGACACGCTTTAATTCAGCAGCATCTATTGGACTTGAAGCACATTAATTAATGGATGTCCAGTGACCCATGATACTCATAAGTCTGGAGTAAATAATTCTAAGGCCTATATTAATCACTGAGTTCTCCAATTTGTCCACTCCAAATAACAACCTGATAGTTAGGTCCATGTTGCAAGACTTGTCTTGATTTGTTTAGCCTAATCACAGTACTAAGACATTCTTTGCAGAGGATATCTCAAGCTTTTAACAGCCAGCAGCAACCCTAAAGTTGTTCATTGGAACATATTCTGTCCTCTTATTTGTATTGCCTCTTTGGTTAGGAAGCCCTCATGGAGGTCACACTGTCACCAGATAGAGGCATTTTCACTAGTACCGTTCAAAAGGATTACAAAGAGGGTGACATTATTTGAGGCTGTAACTATATCCTACTGAGAGATGTCCCACAACAGTTTTATAATTATTGCACCTTTTAAAATGTATTGCAGCTCAGCCTGGGAACAATGGGATCATTTGTCAAAATAATATAAATCTAAGGAGGCCTCCTACTACACTCCCAGTCAGGAGTTTCCAAAGCCTAGTCATCACTTTGTCTTATTTTTGGCTGGGTGTGATTCACTTAACCTCTCTGTGACTGTGTGTCATATGACAATAGTAATCAGTTTTTGGGGGTCTTGGGATCATTAAGTAGTGTTATGTAGCACACTGAAACTTGAAGCTACATCTCAGCATTTCAGAGAGATCAGCACAATGACTTGTCTTTCACCTATACAGGTTATGTCTCTGCATCATCCAGGACATCTCAGCTTCAGTATGCAAAAGGGATGTTTCCTAGTAGTGAAGGTATATCCCATTTTTAGACACCAAATGACATTGAAATTCTGGGAAGAGGACAAAAGCCCTGAGGCATACCACCAATGCTTGATGTGTTTTTAATCTTTTGCATATGAAACTGTGCCAAATAGCAGTCATGGAAGTTACCACTTATTGTGGAGAGACAAATAATGGACACAGCTCCTTCCCCTACTCCAGGCTATGTCAGCCATCTTGGCTCTCCTACCAGATGCTGTACTTCCCTCACAGATGTTAAATGACCTGCTTGTGGAATTGTTCCTTACCTACATGGAGAAAAATGTGACAGGACAGAGAAGGATTACTATCCAAAGTAATGCAATGTGCTTTGATAGCCACATAAACAGCTCAGGAACAGATAAGAAGGGGCGGTAAGTTGCAGCATGGCTGGTGGGGGAGCAGAGAAGTGTTCAGCTGGAAAAAGCAGGTTCTGGTAGCATGGCCAAATCTCAGAGTGAACATGTGCTCCAGCTTTAGTCTTGCTTGATTTGCCCTCTCTCTAAAATAAGTAGCACAATAGGAAGTAGGATTTTCCTCGGGTACCTTCTTCCTATTCCATTCATATCTGCTTAACTCCCCATTAATGACGAATTCTAATTTGCCCATTGTGCAGTCTAAAAGCTCACTACTTTGTTCTTACTCACTTCCCAATCACTTCTAAAGGCATTGGCCTTGATAGTATTGTGACTTCTGTTATGCAGCAGTACTGCACTAATTAGTACTTGAACTCATTCCTGACATTTACTAGCTTCTCATTTCTATTCTTCAGGTCTGTTCATTAGAAATTCACCTTCTGTAACAACAATGAGTCTGCAACTAACAATAACTCAAGTCAAAAAACTTAAGATATCGCACTTAAGTGATTTGTTGATATGTATTCACTTCTTTCATGCTGATTCCAGCTTCCAATGCCAGATCTGTATTGAATACGACATGGAGAACAAGGAACGTGTAACTACTTACATGGGGTAAATGAAGAAGTGCCTATCTGAATCTTTATGCTCGAGCTTCAGGCGAAGTTGTCATTTTATTACTTATTGCTGTTGCAACAAGTTGTTGATAATGAGATTTCCTCAGAAATCAGCCATTCTGAAGTACTCACAGTATTTTGTTGTCTTTGAATATATCCTGTTCAATAGTGGTAATGATTAATCTGATTCTCTTGGCATGCAGTTTTAAATCCAGTGACTTTAGCAGAGTGAAACCATAACCTTAGCAAATAGAAATATATTGCCTTGTCATGTTCAGCAAGCACTCATAAAATGGTCTCATGAGCACACCTGCTATCTCCTTGGTAGCCTGTTTGATTTTTGGTAGTGTAGGTAAATTTAGGTTTGATTTCATAGAGAAAAGTAACTGTAAAACCAACTGTAAAACCTTACGGGAAGTTTGGTTGTCCAGAAACATTTCACTCCTTTCTGTTCCTGAGCTGGGAAACTTTTCCTGAGTGATCTTTTATTTGTCCCTTAGGAAACCTGGAATTGCTTCAGGATCCAATCAAAACTAGAATCACTTGGCAACTAAAATCTAGTTTCTGATAATGGCCTATCTGCTGGAGACACTGGAACAGCAGAGATCCTGCACTTTGCCACCATCAAAGCTGTCTCCTCATAACCAAGATATTGACTAATCAATGGACTGATTCTTCTTTCAGTTTGTTCTCCTTTTATAAAACATCTATTTTATTTGGATTCCTTATATTTAAAATGTCAGATTCGGGGCAGGGGGGTTGGTTTTCTTTTTCAAATAACTGGCAGAGAATTAGGAAAATTGACTTCTGTAACTTGTGTAAGCAAGACCTACTTATCTGTTGATTCACAAAAACAGTGACTTCAATACAAAGTTCAGACCAGACTGCTTCATTTGTAAAAAAGAATGCATGCTTGTTACAGTAAAGATCTCTGTTGTAACTGTCAGCAAATCTTTCCCCTTATAAATAAAATTAATTTTAAAATATTTTTAGGAGGTGTAGGAAGACCAAGAACCAGTTAAAACAGTATTTATAGAATGAGGATTCTTTTTTGAGAAGAAGAAAACTACTTTGCATGTATAGAAGTTGTCAATTTACATGTGAGAGAGAAGATAGTATCTAGTAAGTAGTTAATCATTATACCAAAGCCTGGTTTACTTGTATCTGTCAGTATACAACTGGAAAATCATGCAGAATATATTATCATTTCCCTTCTGTTATGTTTCCAAATGCCTAACTCTTCTGAAATAAAATGATGCAACAAAAAGAAACCAATATTCATCTCCCACATACTGTGTGTGCCTAGTAAAAGGATAAAGTGTTGTGGTGTAGCACCATCACTCTCTAAGAAACAAGAGTGGGTATGGAACTATAGCACAGGTTAGTCTCAGAAGCACTAAAATATGGCTCCTTCCATAGCTTGCTGGTCACCAGTGAGTCTGTGTCACATCCTAACCCTTTGAAGAGCAAACATTTACTCATAGGTTTAACATTATGCAAAACATTACTCATACTTTTCACTGGGAAAAATCCCGCTGAAATCTTTGTAAAGTTGGGTGGGAACTTGCCAGAGAACTAGGCTTGAAAACCCTATTACTACTGCTTCTTGGTAGTCACTACTAATCACAAAATCAAATTGTGTTGAGAGAAGCAAGGAAAAAGAAAGTTGTTTTCTGTGATTTTTCTGACATAAATTTCTCTTATACATCTGTAAAATATTGTTCTGAGCTGTTTTGCGTGGACCTTGGAAACTTGCAGAGTGAGCTGCCCCTGTGGTTGCACCAGGTGAGGTGCTGTTTGTTTGAGGCTGTCTGTGATAACTGATGGGCTTGTAGACAGAGGACAGAGAAGTGTTGGTTTGCACTGCAGTCTTCCTTTTCATGGGGTGCTGTAAGCTCTTCTCTACTGAATTTTATGAAACTTGTAATAACATCCTTACTTTGGATGAAACCAGGAACTGGTTCAAGAGGTACTATGAAAATCTCCTGTGGATTGATGCATAAAACTTTAAGGATAAAACTTTATATAAAACTTACATAAAACTTTATTTCTTCTAACTTTTATCCTTTGTTGATTGGATGTTTTCCTTCAAATACTCTAAAGGCTACTATAATGGGTTATATCCATAACCTCTTCTGATTTATTTCAATGGCATTTTGATTAAGCTTGGAAGAAATAGGAAAGAATAACTTGGCAAAGCAATCCTTGGCCACATTCCTCTTTTCTGTTTTGAAATATATTCCTTTCACTCTGAGGATATGACTCTTGTGAATGGCAGGCCTTAAGTTTTACCTTTTAAATTAAATTATATAATGATAGAGCCTAGCAAAATAGTATAAAGGCCAGTTTACATTCTGAAAGCAAAAAATTCAGGAAGGATGGAATACAAAGAAATGGAAAAAGCCCACACAGGGCATGACCATGTATTGCCATAAATTAATTCAGTGGTCATGTGGTGGATGATGCCCTCTGTTTCGGCACACAACAGAGTTGCTGTAATGCAGTAAATAGCAGATTGCAATGAAAGCTCCAGGCTCACTCAATGCTCTGACAGATATATGGCAGATATCAAATGTTTGACTCTTGACCGCTGCATATGGAGCTGTGGAGAGAAATGAGGTTTTAAGAAGGTTTTCTAGCACCAGAGTCTTAATTGAATTAAAACCTATGTTAGATATTTTAAAAGTCTGGATTAACTTCTGTTTAGTTACATTAATACAAATTTGTAGAATTTATTGGTATGAATAGCTGAATTAAATTGTTAGAATATTCTTATTCTAAATACATTTAAATAGACCAAGAATTTCCATGTTTTGCAAGTTTAGAATAGCCTGCCATGAAAGCTCATTCTCAGCTGCTGTGTTAAAGATAACTTTTATTTCTCCTGTTATTCTGTATTTCTAGTCTTAATTGTTTCTTTATACTGTTGTCACTATGGAGCAATATTGCACTTGTGAAATCACTGAGTGTCTCCACTTGGGTGAAGCTGAAAATAGATTTTCTTCTTCCATTCTTTCTACTGCTTATGGAATGCTTATTCCAAGAAGCCATTTAAGCCACTGATAACCTTGCAGATACAATGGATTTGCTGTCATTTTACTAAAATTCACAAAAAACCCCTTATTAGATCATTGACTGAGGCTATAGAATTGTTCCCAATTGTTGCTAAGCAGTAATTACAAGATCCTTGAATTCATCTCAGTTTCCATGGGAACTGTTTGAAGGTGTCTATAGATACAAATTAAAGATGGTCTAAGGTGGTGACATGGGATCAAACTCAACTAGAGATCCACTGGTAAGCCAGCATTGGCTGCTCTACTTCACAACATCATTTTGCCTGCTAGTGAAGTCCTTCATTTCTATTCTGGTGAGATCACCTGGAGCTGAATATAACTCCAAAATTGGAAGTGTATATCCTATGAGACAGACAAGGGATTTTCCTTTGATTCATGAAGGGGCACCGGAGGTAGCTGTGTGAGAAATCCAAAAGGACTAGAAATTCTGGGTAAGCCTGAAACACCAGTTAGACCATGAAGTTAGACTTCATGACCACAGCAGTGAAGCAACAGCATAACTACTAGGTAGAATAACTTGTTCCAGCAAACTTTGTTAAGACATGCAGAGTGGTAAAGGAGGAATAAAAAGATTCAACTATGAACCCAAGTTTGTATCGTCACCTCATGCTCTTTACCTGAAGCCAACCAGAAGCATCTGAGGAATTTGTATCCAGGACTGGATAGTCAATATGATTCTTATTTATTCTTGCTATGAGGTGAAAAAGGTGGTTATAGTATGACAAGTGATGGTGGGCAATAGGAGATGAGAACGCTCATGGAGGAGCATAAAGAAACATTGATTGGTCAGGGCTCTAATAGAGTTATGGAGAAGAGGGAGAAAAAATTTATATGATTGCATATATTTAAGTAGAATGTATTATGGAATATAAAGAGAAGCTAGCAAAATTGAGAGTAAGAAGGCCTTAGGGTGAGGTGTGAAATTAAGGAGATAAACAAGAGGTCAAACTGCATCATCTCATGCATTACAGATTAATTACAAGGTTAATGGGAGAGAGAAGTAAATTAGAGAAATTCTTGAAAGAAAAGGTTGAACCAAGCAGAAGAGATTTTGAGAGTATCTTGTATCAAAATTGAAATAAATTAGGTTTAGCAGAAAAAAGAGTAGGATATCTTGGATTGAAGAGTAGGTTATCTCGGATTGAATGGCAGTGAAAGAATGAGAAGGGAGGAAATACTCAAGGAATAATAGCCCAAAGACTGTACTTGGTGAGGTCTAATTAAAGAACAGAGATTGGCCAGACATCATAGGGTCAGTATGGATATGATAAATATCCTGAACTATGCCTACACCCAGTAGAGATTATTAGTGAGACTGGAGTATAAAGCACTACTGAACAGCAGTTGTATACCTCCAGCATTTTTATTAAATGCAGATAAAGTAAAGAGAAATGGGGATGATCTTGAGAGAGACTGAGCAAAGTATCACCAGTTCTTTTACATTATTTAAATTAACTACCAAGATCCATGCAGGCAAAAAGCAACAGTTTCATTGCTGTGATTTTTTCCACATCTGGTAGTTCCAAGTTGGGATGTTCAGCAAATCTGAATTCTTTTTAAAATGTTGAGAACATCAAGTGTTTCAGGACAACTATTACCCTTGCCTGTTATCTAACACAAGGAGCTGATGAACTAGTTTAAAACTAACCATAAGTGAAACAGAAAAACAGCTTGTAGAAACTGATGCCAATCTCCAAGTGCTGAGGAGAGGAAAGCAAACCAGCTTGGGTGGGTGAATATCTTATGCAATCTAAAGTCTTTCTGAATCCTTGGCACACAAGGAAGCCTTGTAATACAGGTTTTCTAAAAGAAGTCAAGTATGTCTCCTATTAGCTGAAAGGGGAAAATGCCTTAAACAAGCATGTTCAAAGTGCTCCTTGGAATAACTGTAGTTTGCACGTAGGAATACTGCACAAGTACTTGTTGAACAAGAATCAGGAAAACTTTGTGAGTATGCGTAAGACATTAACAAAGTGAAATTATGCATTTGTGATTGCCACGATGTTCCTTGAGGTAAGCATGTAGTAAAACTCCCACACTTGAACCAAAACTCCCACAATTAGTACTAAAGCTCCCATAGATTTGAATGCAGACTGCAGATTAGTATATGGCAAAGGAGTAAATTTCAGTTTAAAAAAAGAACTCAAGAGGCATGTAACTGAAAATACATGTTTGTTGGAGGTCAGCACAAGTTATGTGTATGTGCATGGATCTGAGTCTGCTAATGTGCAAGCTTTTCAAAAACTTATAGAGGAGTGAGATAAAACTTTTTGAGAAGTCAATGATCTCTTCTCTTTTAAAGCAGCAGCTTTAAATCATCCTCTACTGTGATGATTAGCAGCTCAGGTTTTATTTACTGTTCAACATACAGTATCAATGACAATTGGTTTTTGATACTCTGGAATTAAAAATCAAATCAAAATAACCGAACTTCAGGTCATACATATGCTGCTCACTGGATGAGAAAGAGATACAAAATTATCAGAGAACAGCCTCATCAGGCAGTATCCCTTCAAAACTCGATACCTTTGCTGCTGCTACATATAACTTCTGGACACTTCACCATCACACCATGTCTCTTGCAATGAGAAAAATCCCTTCTGCTGCCACAGCAAAATGCAGAATTCAGAGTGCTATATTCTTGATTTTTCCTGCTCCAACAAGTCCAGAGCAAATCTTCTGTCCTGGTTTTGGGCCAAAATTAATAAATTAGCCCCCCAGAGACAGATGGTCCTCCCTCTCTCTTTCTGAAGAGAGGAAGGAAGGAGGAGATTTAAGAGTTCGGAAGAATTCCAAACTTCAAAATCAAGTTCAGTGGGCAGCTGGGATATAACCACCTCATGTCTAAGTAAAAAGCATCCCTCACATGAGGGGATGTGTAGTCATAGCCAATGAGGCAAAAAACCACAGATACAGCAAAATGCAGAAAGTCCTGTTCAGTTCTTGGCTGCAAGGAAACACTACCAAAACAGTATAAGAAGGCTCTTATCTACAAAGGGTGGAGACATCCAAACTGCAGGCCAGACAACTTGCCTGGAGATGCTCTTTGCTTCTCCAGTCATGGCATTCTGAAGATGTTGAGAAAGTTCTCCAAAACCAAGACAGGGCAGACAGCTTTGGACAGGGCATGTTGGAGCATCCAGCCAGAATGGCTGTAAAATGGAGAAGTAAATATGATGAATTAAGGAATATGAGTGTCACTGCAGGAGGAACTATTTTGAAATACCTGAATTAATCATAATTACCATAATGAGGCACCTATTAAAAAGTTGTCACTAAGTATGGTTGTAGTATCAGTAGATTCAGAAAGTAACCCTACTATTATGCCACAGCTACAGCTGTTAGTAATTAAATAATGAGATTTTGCTTGAGATGTCAAGGCAGGTAGCAAGGCAAAGAGTTGGAAAATCCTCAGGAAAAACAGCAGACTATCTGTGATCTTGTTTTCTACAGTACAATCACAGTTCCTTACATGTAAGTAAAAAGGTGTTACAATGAAAAGCAATTCTTTAAAAACAGGAAAAATAAAATTAGGGGAAGCTATAACACATGCCCTTGGTCCATCAGTCCCATTACAGTAAATGGAACAGCAGCTTCTTCCAACATCAGCTCACCCAGCTTTTGATTGTTCAGTGGTCTCATCCTTTTCACATTACCCGGGAGAGATCCATCATCTGTTGGGGAACAGAGGTTGTTAAATGAATATCCACCAGATAGGAACAACACAATTCCCCCAAATCTTCTACTTACCATCTCTCCAGCCCTACAGCCCTTTTTCTCTTTCAGGGCTGGTTATTCAACAGCTCTGACATTATCTCTGTTGCTTTGCAACAAATTTATTCCATCTTTAGTGTAAAGACAAATCCTTTTGTCAATAAGACCAAGATGCCAGCCCATGGCATTGGGATCTCTGGCAGTTGATTGTAGGTGTGCTCCTCACAAGAAGTCAGTATTTTGATTGAAGTTTCTTGCCCTACATCACCAGCTGAGCAGATCCTCCTGGGCTGAGGTGAGCTGCTGGTGGGAAGTGCCCGGTGATTCACCCCAGTGGCAGATGGGCAGAGTCTGGGCATGTGGCCATGGCAGTAGCCAAACCCTGGTGTCCCTTGGGGCTGTCCGCACAGGAGCTCAGAGAGAAGGTGTGATGCCTCATGCTTGGCAAGCTAAAAGGAGATAACAGGCAGTAGACTTTGTTCCCAGGGTGTTCTCCATAACCAGCTGGGGCTGGCTGCCTGTATCCGCAGATGTGGCATATCAACAGGTCTTACTTTTCACAGAACTCCGGGGTGTGTCAGGGACAGGGTCATCCATTAGTAATTAAAAGCTAGGACACAAACCCCCAATTATCTTAAGCAATGGCAGGACCCAGATGTCATCAGGGGATGAATGGCAGCACCTCCCTCTCCATGTCTGGAGACTGTGCCAGACTTCCAGGACTGGCACTAGTCTCTCACCACAAGTAGACCTACTTTAGGATTCTGGCCATTCCATGCCAATCCTCCATGTAAAAGAAGCTGTAGCTTGATTTTTTTGTTTTGTTTTTGTTACTTTCTGTTTGAATTGCCCTGTCCATTATGGGACAGAGCTTTTCCCTGGGGAAACTTTTAATTGCTGCATGTTGAATCCAAACTAAATCACAGAATCACAGAATCATTTAGGTTGGAAGGGACCTTTAAGATTGAGTCCAACCATCAACCTAAGACTGACAAAACCACCCATGTCCCTCAGCACCATCTCTACCCATCTTATAAATACTTCCAGGGATGGCAATTCCACCACTTCCCTGGGCAGACTGTTTCAATGTTTGAGAACACTTTCAGTGGTGAAATCCTTCAGTGAGGAAATCCTGGCCACGGGGCTGCAGCCCAGCCCTGTGTGGTTTCGGTAGATCTGCCCCGGTGATGCCAGCAAGATCCAGCCGGGCTGAGTCACTGGGATGACAGCATCGGTTTTCACAAGTATGGCGAGAATAATGAAGCAGAACTCCCGTGACATCTATTTAACAATTTTCTGTCTTTAATGAAACTAGATAATTACAGGTAAAGATGCTGACTATGGCATTACTGACACCTCTTTTATTACTTATTGTTGAACGGGTGTCTGTTAAATATT
This sequence comes from Turnix velox, assembly GCA_013400935.1. NCBI lineage: Eukaryota > Metazoa > Chordata > Aves > Charadriiformes > Turnicidae > Turnix > Turnix velox. The sequence continues at coordinate 132,344 of VZTY01007483.1, forward strand.
AACTTTTCAATGGTGGGGACGGGACTGCTGTTAGGTGGAGAAAACCGACCGACCGAGACCGGTCCCTCCTGTGGCTCCCGCCCCTGTCACCAAAGTGGTACAGCCGCGTAGCCCTCTGCGGTTCCTGGTGGTTGGTGCCGACGGCCAGCGCGCGAGGGAAGCGATGCGCATGCGCAGAGGGAGAGAGTTTGGCGTCTGCCCGGCTGAGGGCGGTTGTTGTAGGAACGACGGCGGGCCGGGCCTCCCGGGTTGGGTCGCGCCTCCCGGGTTGGGTCGCGCCTCCCGGGTTGGGTCGCGCCTCCCGGGTTGGGTCGCGCCTCCCGGGTTGGGTCGGGCCGTGCCGTGCCGGGCGTCCTCGGGAGACCAGTGAAGGTGGTTGGCTGAGTCCAGAGATGGGACGGGCAGGCTAGGCCCGGCCCATCATCGCGAGCCGCGCTGTGGGTGAGGAGTGGCGGGGTCCAACGAGGACTGTGCGGCGGGGGCCAGGGCTGCGAAAGGGGCTCAGCAGTGGCCGGGTGATGAACTGGGGGTGTTGCTGCCGTTGTGTGTTTGCGGGCGGAGGAGCTGTTGCGGCCCTCTAAAGTCGCGTTCTTCAGGGCCTGTCCGTGCAATCAGAGTAATGAGTTTTAAACTGTCTTTTCCTCCGCGAGATAGAGAGGTTAGTGAAAGGGGGGAAGGAATAGAGCTGGGTAACCTTTCGTTCCATCCCGTCAAGTTTGGGGCCCTCGGCTCCACGTCTTGGAAGGCGGAGGGGGGTATCGGCGGGTCAGAGGTCTCTACGGGATCTGGATTTCTCTTGCGGCGATTGTGACAAGGTGAAGTAAGCAAGGCGAGAGCAGGGAAGTTGTAGATGCCCTTTCTCTGAAAGTGTTCCAGGCCGGGCTGGATAGGGCTTTGAGCGGCCTGGACTAGTGGGAGGTACGCCCCTGCCCGTGAAAGAGAAGTTGGAATCAGATAATCTTTAAGTTCCCTTCCAACCTAATCTTTTGAGTGATCTCAGCAGGGGCTCTGTACAGTCGTGGTGTTTTTTTCATGATGTTGCCTTCCTCCTTTGCTCTCTTCAGCTCCCCAAATGCATTGCGTTATTCAGCATTTACAGGCTGCAGGGGACCTAGTGGTGACACTGATACTGCTTAAATCGTTCCTAATCCCAGGTAGCATTAAAATATTTCAGTATTAACTGACTCTTCCCTCTTCATAAATCTTGTATTTTTGAACTATGGTGCATTCAGGAAGTTTTAGCAAACTTAAGGCTTGTACTGCTGGGCTATTCAGTTAATTATGTTAATGATGTTAATAATACATGTTAATGTTGATTGTCTACATTCCATTCTCCTCTAGCATTTTTGGAATATGTTTTCTGGAAAGTGGTTTAATGTTCATAAACTGATTGCAAAGTTTTGGTTTGAGATATGATCCTAAGAACCCTTTTTTGTGTAAGTGATCCTGCTTACTGGGTGAAGTTTTTGTAGTTCCATGTCTGAGATCTGTATCTAAGATTCAGAATTGCATCCAAAGCTGTAGCATGTAGGGAGAAACCATAGGGAAAAGCTGGGGAGTAGGAGAGAACTCCCCACTGTTGCTGAAATACAAGCTTCATAAGTAAGAAAATGGAGGTTGCTTCTTATATTTTCACTTCCCCTTTCTTGCCTTCCTCCTTTACCCTCTTCAGCTTTTGTTTCTGTGCACTACTCTATACTAGATTTTGTGGGGCAATTTTTAGTCTTAATTGCGTAAGCATTTTTTCTCCATGGACCTGTCTTTGGGGCAGCAGTGCCTTAATGGCAAGAAGACCAGAGTTGTAAGTGCAGTGAAAATGGGATATCTATGGTTTGAAACTATGTATGTTGATAACTTAAAAATTCACTTTTTTCTTTCTTCTTGTTCCAGATGGGAGAGTTCATAGTTTCTGGTTTGCATTGTTGCAGGGGCTAAGTAGTGCATGTGAGAAGTGTGAAGCCCTTTGCAAGGCTCTGTAAAAAAGAAGACATGAAGCCTCCAAATGATGGTGCAGGGTCTGGAACTGTTTTTGACTGGGACTATCTTTTATGGGAAGTTCGTCTGGCATTTTTAGCTACTGGTTTTTTTATCTACTTGGGAGTATTCCTTCTGTCTCACTGGCTGTCGTCATGGATAAGTACCACTTATCGTGCCTTGTATGCAAAAGAGAAGGTGTTTTGGAATATGGCAGTCACACGTGGTGTGTTTGGACTTCAGAGTTGTGTTGCTGGATTATGGGCTTTGCTCATAGATCCTGTTTTTCATGCTGACAAAGTGTATTCACAGCAAAAGTGGAGTTGGTTTAACTGTTTAATAGCTGCTGGATTTTTCTTGCTTGAAAATGTAGCTGTTCACACGTCCAACATTATTTTTAGAACATTTGATGTATTCTTGGTAGTTCATCACTTGCTTGCTTTTGGTGGCTTGGCTGGTCTGGTAATTAATGTGAAATCTGGACATTATCTGCCTTTGATGGGAATGTTGCTGGAGATGAGTACTCCCTCAACTTGCATTTCCTGGATGCTTCTAAAGGTAAGAATATGATAATTTTCAAATTCTGTTTGTAGCCATTTTCATGCATCTCACATGGCCATTGCTAATCTGTTTGGTTTGTTTAGATAGCTTTTTAGCAAGACGATGTTCATCTAACTGATACCCTTGCTATCATACCTGCTTTTGCCGTGGTCATATTTCTGTAGTCCTCCACATAGGTTTCTGTGTAATGCCATGTGCATGTGGATAGTGAGGTGATACAAATTCATTCTGAGCTTGGGATGCTATATGCACATGCAGTATCATAGCTCTACACAAAAAAACCCCATCTTACAGTATGTGTGTGTGAAAGCTGAGTAATTGTATTACTTGTGTAGATTCTCCAGTGTCTTATCTCTAAGTAACAATCTCACTTCTGCATACTTTGTTCTTGTTTTTCTAGGCTGGTGGTGCTAATACCTTTTTCTGGAAGGCAAACCAGTGGGTGATGATCCACCTGTTTCACTGCCGCATGATTCTTACTTATCACATGTGGTGGGTGTGTATTTTCAATTGGAATGCAGTGGTGGAAAATCTAGGACTTCTTCATTTTGTTGTTTTATTTTCGGGATTGTTTGCTGTTACATTAATACTTAATCCATACTGGACATACAAAAAAACTCAGCAACTCCTCAGCCCAACTGACTGGAACTTTGAATATAAAACAACGGAAAATGGAAAAACAAATGGTGAAACACACCAAAAGAAGAGAATGTAACAGTTGTTTCCTAATAGAGTAGTGGAAGTAATTTGTTACCTGTGAACTGGAAACTTTTGCAAGAAGCTCACTAACACAGTGATTCCATGCTGGACGTATTCTGTATGCATCAGAAATATTTAAAAGCATTGTTTGTGTTTCATATGTGTAAGATCTTCAGTTGCTTAGTTATGAATTTTGTCAGATTGGACACAATTTCATAATTTAGTAGTGATGTGCTCTCTCATGGTATCTTTGTCTTAATGCTTCTAAGTGGCTTAACATTTAATTTGGCTATTAAGTTCAGCTTGAATCAAGTTTAGCTCAAATCCTATTGCACATAAGTTGGAAACACAATACTGGAAATTCTGTTAAGCTATTTAGGAAGATCAGTTATAACCCAAGCTAGGTATGCGTGGGTACCAAGTTCTGAGTGCCATGATATCATTCCTGTGGGGGGTCAGTTGTGGGACATAGTCATGGCTGGGGTTTGGTTGGGATTTTTTTTGTTCATTGTACTTTGGTTTTTTTCTTGTTTTACGTGCACTTTAGGAAGGTAATTACTTGAGTGTGCACTATCCAAGTGAGTTGTAGTTTCCAGGTTGACCTTGGTACAGGATGAGTTCTTATCTACTACAGACATGCATGTGGGAGTGCAGGCATTTATTACACTAGTGGGCTGGGTGTTCATAGTGGTCCCTTCTCGACTTCAAATCAATTGAATACAAGAGGAAATGACAGAACATACAACTCTCTTCCATCTTTGGAAGGTTGCTGGTTGATTGGTAAAGTTATTTTCTTTATAAGTTTCACATGACTGGTCATGTAATTAGTTCCACTGTGTTCCTCTTATGGTTCCTCTTTTGGAAATTTTCTCAGTTATAGATGGTTTTGGAAATTGCAGTGACTTGTGTGGAGGAAAGCCTATATCACTTTCCTCTAGGAGTTCAGTTTTCTTACAGTAGTTTTACTTTAGTTTGAGTTACACACAAAATGATAATAACAATCCTTTGTATTTGCCGTATCACTAAATCCTTCCTTCACCTAAGGAATAGGAATGCTTTTTAGATAGGAGGGACTTAGCAAATTGTGGTGGTTGTTCTCCTGCTAATAGTATTGGTCTGATGTTACTGGGTGTTATTTTTGAGAGCAGATGACGGTGTAGGGGTCATGGTATAATAGAGTGACACCTAGTGGCAAGAGAATGAGAAAACATTAATTAGTTCAGACGTACTGAACCAGTGAGATAAAAAGCCCATCAGTTTGAAGCTTTGTCATGTGGTGTGACATGACTGCTACACAGATCTGTTCCCCGAAGTAGTAACACTTGAAGGATTTTAGGGCAAGATATGTTAGAGGCTTTTTGTACTGATCTGCAGTGAACCATGCTATTTTTAATATGAAAGGGATACACTGCTTGGTGGTTTTTTTTTAATAAGAATGCCTTGGATTTTGTGCTGAGTGAAAGGAGAAGGATAGTGGTCAGTTTGCTGAGTTCCGTAATTCACTTTGTGTGAAGCAGCATTGAAGTGCTGCTCTGTAAGAAAGAGAAATCGTCTTCCTGTTAGATCACAGATCTATAGCTATGTAGAAGGATGTTGTTAGTAATGATGAAGTTGCTGAATATCTGAAATTGACCATTACAAACTAGGCTAAGAGGGTCGCAGTAATTTTATACAGTATCACTGTCTGTTATCCTGCTGATATTCAGTAGAGAAAATGGTGGTGTGCTCCACACAGCTTAAAACTCAAGGAATTGGATTCAATTAATAAAGGTAATAATTACAGATTTCCAGGTACAGAATTTTGAAGCATCCTAACAGAAAAAGGAGGCATCAGAAGAGAAATAACTTTAGGACAACTGTGTAATTCTAATAGTAGCTGGCTATAGAAGGTGAAGTTCTATATGCTAAAATAAAATAGTAGGAAGGATTGGGGTTACTAATGAATTTGTGACTAATAACAGAGCTTAGGTGTGTTCAAAGCAGACGGATAGTTATCTCTGGGGCACTAGACTTCTAAAGTGTAATATTTTGTATTATGAATTTGTGTAATCTTATTAAGTGGATTTTAAGTCTTTAATTAAAAGTATTTTTATCATAATGCAGCCTTTTTTTGTGTATCTTAGTATGAGTCATTTCATAGAGACTGTTAGGACATGTCTCAACAACCTTTTAAATGTCTTAACCATCTAATTAATAATACCCAAGAGTACCCAATAACCTATTAGCACTTCTAGCCTTGATAGAACAAGAGAGCTATGCAATAAAGCAGCACTCTGTTTATTTTTCTTGGATTGAAGAGATTACAGCAAGAAATACAGCAGGACATAAAAATATAGCCAACAATTCTTCACTGTGATGGCCTAGAGTTGGAGGTACCAGTTCTGTCACACAGAGACTCACTTTTATACTCAAGTGTTTTCTTCACTGCTGTTTGGCTGCTCCATTCTGTGGGATTTTCTGGTTTTTGTTTGCAGATGACTCATCTTGTTGCTCTGAAACAATACTGAAAACATTTTCTGAGGGTCTAAGTGTATGATTACTCTTGTAACTTAAGTGCTGCTTTTCAACAAGGTAAACCAGCCATAGTTTGTAAATTTGGTTAGTGTGAAACTAAACCCAGTCTAGTGAGGACTGTTTTGTAAGGCCTCATCTGCAATCTGATGTAGAAAAATCCACATTCAGTTTCAGTAGTGGCTGGATCAGGTCACAGGGTGTGCTGCTGCTATGATCTGGAAAACACAATCATAATATAGGTGATGATGGGAGACTTCATCCTAGAGTGGTGGTGTTCTCTTTCTGGCTGAAGCTGTTTTCTTAAAAAAAAAACCAAAAAACACCAACAAAACCAGCAAACAAAAAACCAACAAACTAAACCTAAACTATGATGAGGGTGTGATGTTGGAGTTTGGGATTTTGTTTGGTTTTTTTTAAAGAAAAATGTCTATTCTAAGACAACTGGTTCTTAATGCAGTGTTCCTAAATCACAGTCTGTGGTTAGCCTCCATTTGTTTCCTGTGTTAATCACAAAACTGATTATAGTTTTCCCTCCCAGCCTGCAAGATTATGAATCTGCAAGATACACTCTTGCTGGCAGCATGGGCCATGATCTTGCAGCAGTGTGATCACAACCATATCTATGTCTAGTAACTCCTAGCATGTACAAATTGGGCCCTTCTTTCACTAAATACTCATGTCCAAATCTTTCAGGACTTTTTGCTTTTTCCTGAAAATGCATGAAATTTTGATGGCACTTCTTTTAACCTCAGGGAGACTCCCACTACAGGTGAACTTGGAAGTATAAAGCAAGTTTAAGTCTGCTCAGTTTATTAATGTTTATTAAATGGCACAGTGTCTTTACACTGTGTACGTAAATAAAAGTATTCTATTGAATAATTGTCTACAGTGAGTTTCATTTACTGATGAAAAGAATGCCTATTATTTTTTGCTTGTTATTTGTAGCTTAAACAGTTGTGGTGTATGACCTAAGAAAATTACTTGTTTATTCTTAAATACTTTGTTCACCTTGACAAAGGTAGTGCCATATCCATGGAAATAGCTATAAAACTTGGAAACTGGTGACCCTTCACCATCATCTAACATAATTAACATGAGTGTGCTTAGTTTCATGACTAAAATATTAGAAGCTGTGCTATATGTAAGTGTATTAGAAGCAGTTAAAAAGTATCACATGGAAACAACCTGTCTGGCTTCTGTATTTGAAGCATTTGCTTATTTTTATTTTTGCATTAGGTTCCAACTGTGAAGACACTTTATTCAGTACCATGTGACTCTTCATGGTTTAGTATGAGCCACCTTAATAAAAAAAGAAGACTCACCATCCAAACTTGTCTCATTGCTAAATAACAAAATAGAATTCTAAGTCTTAAACATGTGTCTGTTGTGGTGATGCTTTTCAGCATTAGTGAATTAAAGGAAAGTAGCTGCATTACTGATGTTTTAATTCTCCTTACTAGAATGCTCTGTGTAAGCAGCTGGCTGGCATGATTTCACTAATTGAAGCAGAATTAAGATATTCATGTGCAAAGCTCTACTAACTCTGGAATGCATGTGGGTACAGACTGGGAAAAGAAGAACAATGCATAGTAGTATTTATGTGTAATTAATCTGTAAAAGGAATTTTAATGTTACTAATGTTTTGCTATTCAGATATTTTGATAAATAGGTAAATGTATTTTAATTTGTTCTTACTGTATTCCCAGGAAAGTATTAGAAGATGCTGATGGTGTTATTCAGCAATTACAGTCTTTTGATCTTGTGTCATGACATTGGTATTTAAGTTGATAATCTGAAAAAAAAGCATCAGTCATTAATTAGGCAAATTACGCTTGTTTCTCTAGTTGCCAGTCCCCCGATCGATTTCCAGTGTTCTAAGGTATGTTTTCTGCTCTGGATTTGATTGACTTATTAGTGTGTTCTGTTAATGCTGCAGAGATGAAACAAACAGTTGTACTACACATTCTGCCATTCTTTTCCTTAAGTAAAAGAGTGCAAAGCAAGGTGGAACGACAAACTTGGCTTAAGGGGAATGGAATAGGGCCTGTGTACACACAGAAGATGACAGCAAAGGACATCAGTGCTCCTGTTCGTTGCTGGTATCTGATGAGTCATCTAGGGTCACTTCTGAGTCCTTACAGATATGACCTGAGCAGAGAGAGTGATAATTTAATACCAGCTTTACCAGATAAATGACAGATTAATTCTGATCTGCAACACACATTTCCTTACACTCTTCTCTGTTAGCTGCCTTTTACTGCTTTGAATGCTTAGTTCAAAGACTTGAGAGAGTGTGGCATTGTTTCTCTACTGACAGTGGATTGTGGTAGTTCCAGATACTCACTCGACTTTCATATTGCTACTATTGTATAGGCCAGCAGCTTCCCTGTCCTGTTTTGCTGCTTCTGGTGCCAAAAACACTTTGTAGTGTGAATGCTATATTTTGTCACCAAAACTGTGCTCATGAAGTTTAATCATGGGGCTTATGCCAAACGAGGGGAAAAATACACCTGAGAAGTGGCTAATTCTGTAGGGAGCAAAGGGTGGACTTCCTGACATTTGTGGACAATGCAGTTCCCCTGTCACAATCTTCCAAGAGTCAATCAGTGTGGTGTGATACCTCAAAAAACAAAACCTTGTCAAACTACAAAAATATGGAGAAGTGATTGCATAGAGTAAACATGGAGCATCTTAACATCAGCTTGATCATGCCTTATGGATCATATTTACAGGAAGAAAGTGTATCCTGGAAAGCAGCAGCTGCCTTGATTAGGAGCCACATGAAATAAATATGAAAATAATTAAGAGAGTTTGGAATTAGAATTGGGATGAGGTGGCTGAGGTTGATTGTTACCTTGTAGAGTGCTGATCAGGCTGTATTGACTAGATTGATGTTTTGGCTCTTCCTTTTTTCTTAGTGGCATATTGTGTTAAGTATCACTGTGACACTGATTGGGGCCAAGTTTGAAGACTTGCTTTAGTTCCAAGCAATGTACTGCCCAAGGCTGAAGGAGCTTAAGGTATGTTCTGCGTAATTTATTCTTGTATTATCATTAATTTTTGATCTTATATAATTACAGCTTTACTCCTGGGGGCTGTTTTAAACATTCATGAGCATAAGTGGATCTGTTCTATTTTCCTGACCATTCTAATACTTTTTATTTGCGACTTGTTCAAGTTCTTTTGAATTCCTTGTTCTTAAATGTTGGCAACTTGGAGCTGTACATAGAATAGCATGGAAAGTCTTCTTGGTACTTGTATTACACCAGGATTTCAATTCCTCCACTGGAAGAGCTTTGCTTTTTGCTGAAGGTTGCATTTGCCTTTTATGATCTGGATGCTTTGTGCTCCTCTCCTGGCGGTGAATTCACCCAAACTTGTCCCTTCCTCAGCCTCAGTGTGAGCACAGTGAGATAACCAGAAGTGTGAATCTTGTGCTATAGAAAAAACTTGTGCATACTAAAGTGTATGACTGCTGGTGCCCAGAAATTGGGAGCAGGGGCTGTGGGGCAACCTTTGTAAGGAGAAACTGGGGCTGCCTGACCTGGACAGAACTGGTTCCAGCCAGTATCAACTGACCCACAACAGGCCACAGCTGAGTCCCACAGCCATGATGGTGGCATCTTTTCGGAATACATATTTAAGAAGGGCAAAAACATTCCACAGATGAAGTGAGGAAAAACCTGAAAGGCACGGTCCTGTAGAGAAGGAAGTGAGAGGAAGACAGAGGGGAGCAGAAGGTGCTCCAGGGGTTGGAGCAGAGATTCCTCAGCAATCTGTGGAGGAGCCCAGGCAGGAGCAGGTTAGCTCTGAAGGGCTGTGGCCTTTGGGAAGGCCATGCTGGAGCAGGAATGAAATGAGAGGAGGAAGAAGTGACAGGGCTGTTATGAACTGACCACAGCCCCCATTCCCTATCCCACCATGCCCCTCAGAGTGGGAGAGGTAGAGGAGTCAGGAATGAGGAAGAGAAGCTAAGCAGGAGAAGGTGTGTGTTTTTCACCACATTTTAATTGTGAGTAAATGAAATTTCCCTGAATTGCATTTGTTTCACCTATGACATTAGTTGTTAAGTTTTCTCTCTATCTTCATTTTGACCCATGAGCTTTTCATCTTAATTTCTTCCCCCATCCTGTTGAGGAGAAGGAGTGAGAGAATGATGGGGTGGAGGTCTAGCTTCTGTTTGAGGTCAGCCCACCATAGTACCTTATGGCATGTGCCACACACAAAAACAAGGAGCTAATGTAACACAAACTGGTGCTGAGACATATTAAAATTTAGGAAAATTTTTACCTAGCCTGCCTGAATTGTCAGTCTGAGAATTTGACTTGCAAAGCCTCCTTGTAAGTTTGTGAAGGTGTTTGTGAAAGTGATTCTAGTGCTGGTAAAACATCACAGGATTGAAAAACTTGGTTGTCAGGTTAATCTTCATCAGGTGCTGGTGTTTCAGGCAGAGCTGGAAGATGGGCCAGTGATAGGCTTTGTATCAGAACATGAATGTGTAATGCTTTTATTAAACCAAATGTTATTTTGATGTAATAGTCTGAATTTAAGAAAACTGTGTGGTTTGCCTTTTAAAAAAACATTTATATACGTATTTGTAAAAATTTTTAGAAGTATCACCCCTCAACCTTGTTTGGCAAGGATAGGAGACCTGTGACTTTATAAGGATCCAGAATGACTTCTGCAGATGCTCAAGTTAGGCAAGACCATTGGATGTACTGGCTTTGAGTGGTTTCCAAAGGATTATAGAAAGCAGGTGACAATATTGTCTTTGTGAGGGGCATGGTTGAGAACAACAGGAGAAATAATTTCTGAATTTCCAATGGGTGAAAAATCAACAAGAGAAGCTAGTAAGCAGAAGGAAGTAATCGGGTTTCACTGGAGGACTTGGTAACCTTAGGTTACTAACTATAAGGTTTCACAGTGACTTTTCATTGGAATTAGAGAATTAGATATTTAAATATGGTCACCAGAATCAAAGAAATTATTGTAAGGTATCAAAAGCATTCCTAAAAGAACAGCCAGAAGGATTTGAAGTACATCTCTCTTACAGTGGAGGAGGATATTGCTACCAAATGACATTTTGAATCATGGAATTACGCTAGTTGCATTTAGTCTAGATATGTCTAGATAAACACATAGTCTAGATACTGTAGATATGCACCCTCAGCAAGTGGATGACATTAGACTGAGTAGTGCAGTTGACAGGATACCCTGAGGGGCAGGATGCCATCCACAGACACTTGGATAAGCCCACCGTGTGGGCCCATGTGAATCTCACGTGGTACAACAAAGTTGAGCGCAGGGTCCCTGAACCTGGGCTATAGCAACCCCTAGTATCAACATAGGCTGGGGGGAATCAAGGGATTGAGGTTTTAAATAATGTTTAGCAATATTAGGCTGGATATAAGAAAGCAGTTCTTTATTGTGAGGGTGGTGAGGCACTGGAACAGGTTGCTCAGAGAGGTTGTGGATGTCCCCTCCCTGAAAGTGTTTAAGGCCAGGCTGGATGAGGCATTGAGCAAAGTAGTCTAGTGAAATGTGTCCCTGCCTATAGCAGGGGGGATGGAACTAGGTGATCTTTAAGGTCCCTTCCAACTCAAACATTCTATGATTCTGTGATTCCATGAATATTAAATAGTTGGAATTGATAACAGAATAGTTTGGGCTGGAAGAGACCTTAAGGATTATCTGGTTCCATGCAACAGGGACACCTCCCACCAGACCAGGTAGCTCAAAGCTCCATCCTGCCTGGCCTTGCACACTTCCAGGGATGAGCCATCCACAACTTCCTGGGACAACCTGTTCCAATGTCTAGCCACAGAGTGAACACTTTCTTCCTGATAGCTGATCTAAATCTCCCCTCTTTCAATTTAGAACCGTTATTTCTCAACATGGATGCACTCCCTAATAAGGAATCCACCCCCATCTTTCCTTTAAGCTCCTTTAAGTACTGGAACATCCAAGGCTTGTATTTAAGGACTTACAGTGCACCTTAAGAGTGCACTTTATTATCATTGAAGTGTGACAGCCGTGCGCGTGGGTATGTCACAAACCACACTTCAACACAGTCACATCTGTGAAGGTGACTTCTTCCGATTTTATGGAAGCGCCACGCTGAGCCCTCACTCTCTCGCGTGTAGACGCTACCTCCGGGTTAAGTTCTGCGTCCCCGTGCGACACGGACTCCAACCGACCTTCCGTGTGGCTGTTCTGCGGTGATGCCGTGAGCACCGTCACACGAGAAGGGTGAGCCAAGAGAGGGGACGATCCCACCAGCGCACCCGGGGCGGCCAGCCCTCCCCCCAGCCGGCGCAGTCACGTGGGGCGGTAGGAATGCGGGCGGGGGTCCGTAGGGGAGGAAAGACAGGAATGACAGCAGACACGGGGGCCACCACCGCCCGCCCCGCCGCGACCGGCAGGCGGCTGCACCAATCGGCAGGCGGCGGGGCCCCGCGCTGCCCCAATGGCGACGGGTGCTGCCGATGAGGCCCAACAGTGGGCGGGGCGCGGCGGCCACGGAGAAGTGGTGAGGGCGGGCGAATGGGTGGCTGCCTGCTAGGACTTCGGAGCTCCGCTCGGTGGTGAGCGGGCCCTCGGCGGCGCCAGCTCCGCTTCGGGCCTGGTGTGTGTGGGGTGAGTGAAGTGTCCAGGGAGCAGAGCCCTGGCGGGATCGTCTCGGGCCGGGCGGCGGCCTCGGAGTTCTTGGCGGCCTCGGAGGAGATGGGTGTTCCCGCCGTGGCGACAGCCGACGGGATCCCATCTTGGGTGTTTAGTCACGGAAAGTTTCGTCCGTGGGAGGGTGGGTTCGCTGTTTTGTGCGGATACACTCCTCCTGCCTAGGAGTCACTGTCCCCGAGGCGCTGGTGGTTCCGCGGGGCTGTGTGTGATGGCTGGGAGCTTCTTCCCGCCGCTGTGGGGAAGAGGAATAACCTGTTTTTTAAAATGTAGTATTAAATATAGTATTAAGTAGACATTGCGAACGTAAAGCGGCTGGGCGAGCTGCTGTGCGCGGGTGCAAGGGATCGTTAATTTGCGCCTTTGCGCCTTCTCGTAACTTCTAGTACTTGATCCGTGGTGAAGTCCTCCCCTCTCCAGGGTTCTCGCACGGGTTTTGCTGATGCGCCCTTCCCCATCCCCCGTATTCCTCGGCATCAGGAGCTGCCCGAATCCCGCGCCCTCCCTTTTCTTCAGGTAGGTTGGAAACTCCATCTCCTAACTGGACTTGAGTTTCTTACCTTCTTAAAAGCTGTGCTGACACCAGCACTGTAGTTGGCATCTGCAGTTAAATTTGCCTTATTGAAAAGGGGGAAAGTATTTTGGCATGTAACTGCTGCCCATTTCTATGTTGCTTTTTTTTGCCTTTTTTTTTTTTTTCCCAAAAGGGGTTTCAAAACTGACTTTACTTTCCGACCATGTAGTTATTTTTGATGGATTCCCTGTTCTTACAGTATAAGGCAGCAGCAGCTTTAAATGGTTGGACAGCTGTTTGTCTGGGTCGCCTTTGCTTCACCATACCAAAGTTTTATTTTGAAGACCTTTAGGTGTTACATACATTTTTGCCCACAAAGACTTTATCCATCCGAAGTTCTGACCTCTTTCATTTAAGTATTTATTCAATCCTCCTGTTTTTCGTCCAGAGCTGCTGTTTAATTGCAGCATTAAAAGTATCCTTTTCAGTTGTGCAGTTGAAGTTTAGGGTTGTTTGTTTATTTTATTTTGCATGAGTCAGGAAGTAAGATGGACTATTTAGAAGCTGTCTCATGCATGAGGATATACCGGTGGCTGTTAGTTTGTAACTACTGTTAACGTAAAGAAAAGAAGTGTTTTCCCAAAGCATTTTCTCAGCTTAGTGAACCCCAGTGAGCAATTTGTTCTGCAGTACAAATATTACATTTTAAAAACTTGCTGGTCAGGAGACACATCTATTGCCTGAACAAGGGACATGTTTGGCTCCTACAACCTATAGCACATTATTCAGAAAAGGGCTCTGACTCTTCAGTTCTGTTCATCAATGGGCCCTTCATTCTTTTCACTTGAGTGACCTGTTTGATCTTGATAAGTCTGACTTGATTTCTTTAATCCATCTTTAAGGTTTTTTTCACCCTCAGGCTTAGTAGCCCATGAACTAGTTACATGTGTTTGTCTAGTTATGAGCAGTAGTTCTTTAGTCAGTACTTTGAAATTTGATATTTCTGAAGACTTTACAGTGAGATTTTGAGACTGATGAGATAGTTTACAGATTTCTTAGCTTAACTGTGTGTACATGAGACACGACATGAGACATGATAAGTATGGTATGATGGGACAGGCACTGTGTGTCCAGTGACTGATATCCACAAGTGAATGTGATGGGAGAAAGGACCATAGAAGCAGATAGATGCTTGTGGAGAGTTCAGTCCATCAGCTTCCACTGAGTACCAGCACCTGACAGGATGCTTTCAGTTTGGGATTCAGGAGACCATACACACCAGGATGTGGAGAGGAGTCACCATGCTTTGTGATGGGTGTGTGTGGGCTGGCATTGCAGCTCTGGGACATTGAGACCCAATGGGCAGATCTCAAGCTTTGACCAGTCAGTGGTGAGGACAAGGAAGTACTACACACACGTGTAGGATCTTCACCAGGAGCTAGAGATAGGACACAGTTTTGCTCATCAGTAGACTGTGACAGTCCTTTTCTATAATACTGTGAAACAAGCTTTAATATTAATTGATATTAACTTCATAAATCCCCAATATTTTTTACTTTTTTTTAGTATCTTTTAAAGTTATTCTTTTAAACAGAGCTTTTTGTATATATGTTTTCTTGATTCTTATTTTATATGTATAAAATATTGTGCTTACTAATTTTTTCTTTTTGTCAGCACACTGCTGCTTATTGCTGGGCTTCAAAATTTATCTTTTGTTTTCCATTTCTTTTACAATGGAAGGCATTTACTCTCAGCATTAATAAATTTCACGTGAAGAAATCTCAACATCAGAGGAATTCTTCAGTTGACTGTGATTTAGGAGTCTGTGTGTAGTTTATAAACATTTAAAGGAAGGCAACAAGCTTGTCTAAAACCTGAAGGACTGTTGTCAAACTTCATAATTGTAAATGGAATTTAATACAACTGGGAGTAGTGCATTACTTGTTTGGAAAACAGGAAGTCTGTTAACTGCTGCTATATAAAGTAGAAATTATTTTTAGAATCTGTTGAAGAAAATTTGTAAACTTTGGTCTGTTTCTGAAGAAGCCAGGAAATAAATCCTGCAGTCCATGAGGAAGAATTTTGATTCAAAATTTCAGATTAAAATTTATGTTTTGTGGAGACCTGCAGTCAGTTTATTCTTGCATCTATAACAGGCTGTTTCATATGTGCTGTAGTACTTATTTTCTTCATCTTTAAATATATGTGATTGTAATTTTCTTTCTGCTTCTTTTGTCTTTTTCTTCAATTATGCCTTTCCATTTTGCAGTTTTAGTTTAGAACTGTAGAAAGGATGCCTTGGGGATTTGTCTTCTGGCCTCTAAATGTAAAGCCTTTATTGAAACTGCCTTTCTGTAAGTTCAACTTCCTGGGGGGAAAAACTCTTGGCTTTCTGTACTATCTCTGGGTATTTCTTGTGGATTATCTGTTGCAACAGTTACACCTTAAAGAAGCTTCCATTGGAGTTACAGCCTTTAAATTAAATGCTGTGAATGGAATTGTCAAGCGTATCTTATATTTTTAACATCTAATATGTTCCAACAGAGCAGTAAATGAGGCATCATTGGTGTATGAATTAGTCTGTCATTTTGTATATATACTACAAAACATGAGTGAGGCATTTTTCATATCCAAGGCTTGCTTTTTGTCAAAAATTTGCATTTGTTACAGGAGCTCTTTTCCACTCCTGTGTCTGTCTGTACAGAGTCATTCTTGTTATTACATCTGTTAGTGGAAAGTTAATATTGGTGAACTTCTTTCTGAGTCTGTTAGTTCTTGAAGTTGAAAATCTGCACCTCATCACTTAAAAATTATCAGGATTTTAGAAATTGAGGCCTGAGGATTACTCTGGGAAACTGTAAGCATGTTATGAGGGGAGGGTGCTCGGTATGGTGAGGAGGGGAGGTATGCTTTTGTTTTCACGTCTTTCTCAGTCTTGTCGTGTGCATATGTGGTTGGCAGAGAGCAGAACCTTGGCACTCAAGGTCTGTCGTAGATCTGTCAAAGGAAATTGCCTTATTAGTAGCATCTTCTGAGATTTAATCACTTTCAATAGAATCTGGATTTTAGTTGCAGGAAGATACTTCAGATTAT
Source organism: Turnix velox (assembly GCA_013400935.1). Taxonomy (NCBI): domain Eukaryota; kingdom Metazoa; phylum Chordata; class Aves; order Charadriiformes; family Turnicidae; genus Turnix; species Turnix velox. Next base: position 148,377 of record VZTY01007483.1, read on the forward strand.
TTTGAAAGCAGGAACATGTAAAAATGCAACTTATTTTAAGAGAGCAATGACATGTAATACTAAGCAAGATTTGAAAAATTTGTATTCCAACCTGTGTTTTTAGATAAAAAACTTGATTCATAGTTTATTCTGAACTGCCTGAATCAGCAAGATTGTGAGAAGTGACGCATAACTGCTCATCATTGATTCATGTCCTACGTATTCGCTGCTCAGTCAGAAAGCCTGAAGCTTAATGTCAAATGTGTGGGTGAAGCAGCTCACCAGAGCAAAATAAATTGTTCTACTTATGTGGTGCTGAATAGGGGCATTATCTTGGGAGAATCTGTTTCAGTGACTTACTGTGTGGTAGAGTACTAGTTACTTGGGACCAAACTATGAATACAATCTAGTAGGATCCAAGCTCAAGGTCAAACGTTCACTCTCACTTGCATGCTGTAATCTCTTTTCTACAAATTCTTTCAAACAGATTGCAGAAATAATCTGTTGTTTTTTCACCAACAGAGTTACAGAATGTTCATCTCTGAAATTCTAAGAAAGAATTTTCTCATCTGTAAAATGGGATCTTAAGTTATTTGGAAGTAAGCAGCAGTATGTAGGTTTCCTACTGCAACCACACTGTGTCTTGAGCTCAAGGCTCTTGACTTGGTATTTGTCACCATTTTACTGCGTTCAGTGCACAGTATTCTTTCAGAATTTTATATATAGTTTATGTTGTGGTTGCAAACTGTAGGCTGATTAATTAAGAATCTTCAGAACTTTGCTTTTGAACTACAGAACTGGAGAAGGGAATTACTTGGAATTCGAGGAAAGAATGAAGACTTCTGTCATTAGAACTACATGCGGAATTATCATTTTCACAGGAAATTGCCTTGCACTATATGTGTTTTGAAGATGAGGGTTGTTCCATGCTGGTGCCATTACTACATTTCTTTTTTACTTTAACAGCTGTATTATCTGATTGCTCATTTATTTGAATAATATTTTGATGTTATAGAAATGAAATCAATGCAGTTTTATTTTTCTAGAGTGTGCGTTATGACTCGATGATTAAAAATGTTTTTCTGTATTTTACTCCAGATATTTTTTCCAAAAATGCAAGAGTAAAGGTTTGTACTTACAGTCTCATAACTTTGTAATTAATCAGATTATATAAATTTGTTCAGTTGAACATTTTTGTAATCATCAGATGTGATGCATTGTCTGTAATAGGCTGTCCTTGATGAGGAAAAGATTTGCTAAGGACAGAGTACCCCAAAATTTAAAATGTTTTGGAAAGGTGCCTGTGTCAGGACTAGGTTTGCAGAAAGTGGTAGGAATTCAATCTTTAGGTCAGTCTATGGTTTCACTTGTGTAATTGGAAAGAGCTTCTGATGGAACTTTTCATCAGTCGTCATTGTTACCTTGAAAGACAACCTTTGCTTTGTAAAACTGGGATTCATGAATTTAATGCATGTTTGACCAGGCCTTTCTGCTTTTGGGGTGGATGTGGGGAGTAAATACAACTGGAGGGGAAAAAATGCTTTTTGTATCCATTAAAATGTATCCATTTTGTATCCATTAAAAACATCACCCTTTCACCCTTATTTATTTAATCCATTTCAATTTATTGAAGCTAAAATTCTTTGAATTTTATTTTGGAAGCAAAAAACTTGATTTGCTGGGGAATCAAAATGATTCCAAGGAGGGAGCAATTTCCCTGTGACAAAAATACTGTATTCTGTACATGAGATGTGAGACTGATCAGAATCACTAGACTGAATTACATTGTTTTATTAAGAAAAAAGATTCTCTGTCTAATAATAAAAAAGTGTATTGTAATGATATGTATGCTAGTAAACAATACATAGGTTTGCATCGCTGTTGAAGCATAAGGCATCATACAAGCATCTTCTCTGTCTTAAAAGCATCTTCCTGAGGATGCTAACAATTAAGGTTGTACTTGATGTCCAGGGTTGCAAGGGACTAATTTAGATGAAGTTTAAAAGAGAAGATTTCATAAATAAGATTACCACTTGAAGTTACTTGATTGCAGTCAAATTTAGAACAGATTTCATTCTTATGATTAGGTAACTTTCTTATAAATTTTAGAAGAGAATTAGTACTGTATAGAATTGTTAGCTGTAAAAGAAACCAAATATATATTAAAAGAAATAATGATCCAGTCTTGATACAACCGCTTTCTATGGCTTACGGCATGTGATAGTCAGCTGTAATAATATGAATGCTTGCTTCATTCATATGTAGTGTAATACAAAAACCATCTAATTAAAACAAAGTGTGCAATCTGTGTTTCTTAGGAATAGTCTTGTATGGATAACAAATTGTGATACCAATTTTTTTTCCTGTATAAGAGAACCATATTAAGGCACAACAAAAGAAAAAAAAAGGAATTGACCTTCTTTCTTCTGGGTTTCTCTCCTTGCTTTTCTGCACTCTCAGAAGACTATGTGTATCAAATTTCAGCAATATTCACTTTACAGCGGGAGTTCTGTAGGTGGAAGACGACTTAATTAGGCATTACACAGTAATATTCAATAAGTGGTGTGGACACTAGATATTTGGGGGCTTTACCTCCACAGTTTTGTGGGAGTTTTTGAAATTTTTTTTTACTTAATTTTTCAGGGTTTTGGCTTTTCTCGGAGAAGCTGCTCTGCAGCTTGCCTGCACAGCGCTTTCTCCGTGAGTCACAGTTCCTTGGAAATCAATCTCCTCATTTCATGTTTTCTGTTTTCTATTAAAAAAATGCTCACTGGTTCATTCTTTCTGCACTATTAAGAATGAAGAATCCTGATGTTGCTGCTGTTCTAGAGAACACTCCTTAATGAGACAGAATGTTGCCTTTACACATTTCTTACGTTGGTAGAGCTGGAAAACTTGACTGTTTGTCTCTCTTGGAAGCTCAGTGGGAAGTACTGTGCCACCAGTTATGAGTATTGTATTGGTGGTGTGTGTGTATGTCCTGTTTCCGTTGCCTTATGACTATGGAATAAGTAATGACTTCTAGAAAACAATTTTGATTAAGTGGATATAGAGTTGTTGATCAGTTTTTGTGTCTGGATAGCTGAGAACTGGTGGTCTATTGTTCATCCCATAATTAAAGGAAACTGAAATGAAATTTGATCTATAGATGTAGCTATGAGACCTTCTAGTCCTGGGGGCAGAAGGAGTTAATGAGAGAGGGTAAACTGAGTCACACAGAAGAGCATTGACTTTCTTCTATAGTTTTTGGACAAATATGAAGGTGCTTTTGTTTTCTTTAGTAAAAATGCTGTTTCCTGTGTAATAAAATATTCAGTCTCATGTATGCCAGGCCACTGGCTTTTATTATAGGGGATGTAAATTCTCTGATATTGTGAGATCTACTGTGCGATGCTACAGCTTCCCATCTCCTTCCATACCAGCTTTCATGGGTGAAGAAGAGCCCTCTGTTACATGAGTAATAGAGTATTTCAGTTGAAAGAGACCTACAACAGTCATCTAGTCCAACTACCTGATTATTTCAGGGATGATCAAAATTTAGAGCATGGTATTAAGGGCATTGTCCAAATGCCTCTTAAACACTGCCAGGCTTGAGGCATGAATCACCTGTCTAGGAAGCTTGTTCCAGTGTCTGATATGTTTTCTCATATCTTGTCTGTGCTCCCCTTGGCTTAACATGACACTATTAACATGTGTCCTGTCCCGGGGTACCATAAAGAAGAGCTCAGCACCTTCCCTCTCCATGTCGTATTCTCAGGAAGCTGTAGAGATTAATAAGATTGGCTCTTGGTCTACTTTTTTCCCAACTAGATATAGCCAGATTTCTTTACCTCTCTCTCCTCATAACACATTCAAGCCCTTTGGGAATGAGTCCTGGGGCTTGTCCTCAGGGATCATTTCACCCTTGACCAAGTCTGATTTCTGATGCAAGTGCCATTCAAGATCTGACTGCTTCAACTGCATGGGACTTTTCCATATGAGCAACATCAACCAGCAGCATCTGATTCTGTTTTGGTATTTCAATTATGCTTTCTTTCTCTTTAATATTGATTTAAAATTTAGAAATCTTTCCAGGCTTGGTGAGACCTAACTATATCACAGCATATTAAGGGGTCTGATTTTGTTTTTACATTCAAAATGCATGCAAAATGTGTTGCTGACAACTAAAGACAAACTTACAAAGTTACTAGCTAAATTGCTGGAATAAAAGTATATTGCCATGCTATGAATAGTTTATTTTTTTTAAAAGCACTAGTTCCTTGGGCTCAGAATATTATCTTGATGTGGGTTTGCTCAGATAGATTGGTTCAATGTATAGCCTGTTATGAGCAGTTAAATCAACTGGGAAATGGTAAGGGTTTGGTTTTGATAACCTTTACGTCACATCATAGACTCACAGAATGGTTAGAGTTGGAGGGGAACTTAAAGATCATCTATTCCCAATCCCCCTGACATAGGCTAGGACATCCCCTACCAGACAAGGTTGCTCAAAGCCCCATCCAGCTTGGCCTTGAGCACCTCCAGGCATAGGGCATCCACAGCTTCACTGTGCAATCTGTTCCAGTGTCTCATCACTTTCACAGTAAAGAATTTCTTCTTGATACCACATCTAAATCTGCTTAGTGCAAAACTTTTACCCTTTATCCTACTGCTACACATCCTGACAAGAGTCCTCCCTATCTCTCCTGTTAGGCCCCCTTTGCTATGTTTAGTATGTCAAAGTGGTTGTTCAGTTGTTCATGTTCATAATTTTATAATGCATTAATGAAATAACTCATGTATGTCATGCTTAATAGGGAGTTTTCTTCCCTAGCTGGAACTCGTAAATTACTTTGCAACAAATTATGGTATACTGATTTAAAGATGCACATAGTCTTTTGTGGAGAGTAAGCAGGTATTCTTTATTTACGGCGCCAAGTACATGGGGGATCGTTCCACCTAATGTGCACACCCAGGTCCCAGAACCATCAGTATTTAACACCAGATACATTCATATTCATGAAACTCTTATCTATGCTAATACAGGGTCTCGCTTCGTATGTTAATTTGTTCCTGCCAACTTGCGCAGTCTCACTTAGTCCCGAAGAAATGGGTGGGTGGTCGTTGTAAACCATTCCTCTGATCTTGTGTTGAAGCACATAGTCTTCCTCAGGGTTGAACTTTTCACCTTTGGGGATGTTTCTGCTAATACCTCAAGTTTCTGTGGTTCTTGGTAAGGAGGCCTCATCCTTGTTATCTCCTTTATACAATTGCAACATCTGGTTATCTTGTTTTTTGTACTCTGCCTATTGTGCTCTACCTGTTAAAAGCTGATAGATGCCATCAGGGACCTAGACACCACCAGGGAAACTGCATTCCTGTCTTCAGTTTCTCCTTCCCCCCATTCATTCCTCCACATACAGGACCCTTCTTTACACATCGATGTGCCAGTGAGGGACTGGAAAATTGGAACAAGTCCAGTGAAGGCCACAGCTGTGGCTGGGGGTGGGAACAGGTCAAAAGACGCTAAGGGATCTGGCTTTGTGTTGTTGTGAAAGAGCGGACTGAGGAGGATTGAATTGCAGCCCCCTATTCTCTTAGGCTGGTTTGGGAAGAAGTCAGAGCAAGGGTTTTTCAGAGGCGCGCAGGCAGGGGGGAGTAAGAGGCATCGGCTGAAAGCTGATGCAAAGATAGTTTCAGGCTGGTGTAGGAAACCTCTTCTTGGCCAGGCTGCTTTAAGCATAGGAGGAGATTGCCCAGGGAGGTTGTGAAAGCTCCACCTTCCAGGGGCTTCATGATTTGAATGAAAAAGGCTTTGAGCAACCTGATCTGATTTTGAAGGCTCTTGTCCTGAGTGTATGAGAAAACAGGCAGAGTTCCCTTTCAGCTTAATTTGAGCTGAGATTTCCATGACTGTTGTTTGAATGCAGGTGTTCAGCTGTGTGGTGTGTACCTGTCAGCAGTGGAATCAGTGGGGAAACCACTGAATTAATGTCAGGTATAAGTCAACCCCTGAGGCATTCTTAAGTGAGAAAGTGTATCTTTCTTCTTATGAATAATGACACTGTTCAGATGGGAGCAAGGAGGTCAGTGGCAGGGACTCCAACACTAGGTCTGTGTCCTTCCTTGACACAATTTGAAGCATGTTGCTGTGAGCAAGGTCGAAACAGAAAACAAGCTGAAAGCTTCCGTAGCTCAGCTCTGCCTGTCAATTTTTCATATTTGCTTATGAGGAAGAAAATTATTTTTAAAATTGTTGTTGAAGTTAACTTCCACAAGCGTTTAAAAGCTAGCGTGGTATATTCAAATAAAAAGAAATATTCAGAAGACCTTTTAGCTACTCTCAGAAAGATGTATTTGGAAGACTACGTGTCTGAGTGCCTGTCACTGTTTCACACTTGAAAAAAATCTGTGTTTCAATGATGATACAACTGTAAAAGAAAGAAAAATAGCCTTTTCTCCAAACAATAATTTCCCCTCATTTTGGTGGACAGTTTTGGTGTGGCAAGACACATTCCAGGCTTTTGTACACAGGAGCACACCTTTGAGCTCTGCAAATACATATTGTAGATAGAGGCTTTAGAAGGGACACTTTATAGTGGGAGCACATCATGTGTGTTATAGAGAGTTGTTGTATGTGTGTATGAACCCTTTCTGAGCCTTGGCTCTGGAGCTACTGCCTTTTGTCTAGGAGTTGAATCAAACTCCTAGTGTTGCCAAAGCTTTAAAATTATTTAAAAGGAAATCTCCTATGCTTAGTATATGCAGGTTGTTTTGCCTCATTGTATGAGGATCTTGTGCTGCCAGAGTTGTTATCTTTCCTAGCACATCTGTCCTGAGGATTTACCCTTCATAGCTGGTGTCAGAGAGTTGAATTTCCTGGTGCCTCCAAAGGCTGGATCCTTTTTTGGGGCACTTTCTTCCATTCACAGAATCACAGAATGACCTGGGTTGGAAGGGACCTCAAGAATCATGTAGCTCCAACCCCCCTGCCTAGCAGGGCCACCAAACAAACACATTTACTAGATCAGGTTGCCCAGGGCCCCATCCAACCTGGCCTTGAACACCTCCAAGGATGGGGCATCCACAACCTCTCTCGGCAGCCTGTTCCAGGACTTAACCACTCTCCTAGTAAAGAACTTCCCCCTAACATCCAACCTAAATCTTCCCTCCTTCAACTTGGATCCATTTCCCATAGTCCTGCTATTGTCAGCCCTTTCAAAGAGTTTACTCCCTTCCTGGGTGTAGGTTCCCTTCAGGTATTGAAAGGCTGCATTAAGCTTGTGGGTAGGACG